>JANHAO010023150.1:0-11982 GCA_026873985.1 Saraca asoca
AACAATAAAGACTTGAGTTGGATATTTCTGAAAATACAATTAGATATTGCCTAATTAAGAGAGGATTCATTACCACTCTTTAGAGAGATATCCGAGGCCGCTCAACGAATTAGTTTGGCTAATTAAATTCTTGGGCAAGGTTGAATCGAAACTCAGATTGGATTTGAGTGCTCAGATTCATTTGAGTCAAATAATTCACAAAGGAAGCATTAAACTATTAATAAACAACTTGATTTTGTATGTAATATTGATTTTAATAATATCTCTTGGTTTTTAAATTGTAAAAAAAAAAAAAACTGACAAATGTTGTTTTGCTTCGAACTAAGAAAATTACTAAAACAGATTTGATTTTGTGTTCAGAATTTTGAGTCCCTCTCCGTTTCTCTCTAAAAAAATTAAATAAATAAATAAGTTTCGTTTCCAATGAGGCTTTAGATGGGATAATAGTTATATGATAGTCACGTGATAAATCTATTGGACTTTTGGATGAAAAGTAATGGTCTTGGATAATGTGTACACAAATTAAATTAAAAGGATAGAGGATTATGTACATAAAATGCATGAGTTTGGTGCATTTTGGTCTATCAAATAATAACAACTCTGAGTTCTCACATCTACAGTATTCATTGTTACCTTAATTTTTTTGGTTTGCTCTTACCTTGATAAATTTTTTGGTTGTACAATAAAATCTCCTGTAAAAAAAATCAACTTCTTGTTGAAGAAACTTTCAAATTTTGGAAATAAATTATCATTTTAAATAATAATTTTTTGTTACAGAAAGAGTGACAAACTAATTAAAACCTTAAACTAAGGGTATTGGCTTAGATAATTGAATTTTATTTTAAGCTTGACCCAATATTATTTAATAAATTTTATGATTTTTTTGATAAATCATTGTTACTTTTATAATTCTTATAAAAAATTATTTATACTTTTTATAATTTACATAAAGATGATTTCAACATTATAATATATACTATAATTTGTAACTTTTATCCCATGTGTTGAATGTGCTACTGTTATGAATATTTTTAGATTTATGCAAAATAGGCTAGCAAAAGTTCAACAAAAGAGTCAAATTAGAAAAGTCCCAGCTCGTCTAAAAATTGAGGTCACTGGACAAAAAGCATCAAAACACCAGCTTAGGTCACAGAACAAGGCCAAGGCAATAGCTCCAACTCGTTGAGAATGAATTATAGCTCGTTGAGAATGAGTTATAACTCGTTGGTCGAAGCATGCCACCTCAGCCATTTTCTAGAAGGCACACTTTGATTAAACCTGAGAATGGGACCAACTTGCATGACCAACTGTTGGATAACAACTTGCAGGAGTTTAGTTACAATTACTTTATTATTATTCTTTCCTTTTTTGGATTACAACTATAACACCCTAGCAAATATAAATAGAGGTTAAAATTATTGTACAATAGAGGCTAATTTTTAGACCTAGAGAGCAATTTAGACATAGAAAGCCAATTCTAGATAAAAAGCACACTCTGTAAAATATAGAGAGATCTATATATACTCCATACTTTGTAAAAAATATTCTGGGAAATTACACAACCATAGACGTAAGGGTCGATCAGCCAACTTTAGCCAAACCATGTTAAAACTCTCGATGCCCTCTCCCTGTTCTTCCTCCTTCACTCTCATCATCCCTCTCTCTTCACTTGCACAACCAGAATCGCAGTTTAGGGTTATATCGAGCTTTTTTGGTTAACAAAATTTGGGCTTATCAAATTCTACTGTCAATATTTTGGTACTAGAATGAGAGCCCTATATTGTATTCTGGTTCATTTTCCATCCATCTGCTATGGATAGAGGAAGGAGAATCAGGAGTTCAGACGTTCTAGTTGGCCAATCGAAAGGTCATATGGAACAGGAGTGAGAACCAATTCTCTTTGCGGCAGGCACATCCACCATTCCCATTGCCGAAGTTGTCGTCAACTTGCCCCCCTTGGCCCACCGCAAACCTATTGTTATTGTCCCTAAAACTAACAAAATACAAACGTGGCACCAATGTCAGTGAACATTAGAGAATACAGTGAACGAGCTGATTAAGGTAGTTAGGGTGTTGACGCAAGCATAAATCTTAGGTGTATAAAAGCAGGTTAAGGTCACTACACCCAGAGGAGAACCCTGAAGTGTTCATTCGGCTTGTTCCTCCCTCTCACTAACAGGATCGAAGGTTTGCCAAGTTCGTAAGAACCATGATTGTCAACAATGTGAGAGTTCACATCAAGCGAAGGGCTCGAACAAGTCCAACCAAGGACATACCTCAGGTTACTACTTTCATAACCAAAGAGGTAAAAAGAGCCAACAAACTTCCAGCCAGAGATCTGAGACACACAACCTGGTAATAAAAAAGCTGCTCTAAAAGGTAAAATAACTAAAGGAGTGCCCTTGAGCTCAAAATAACCAAGATCAGTATGATAAGAGGACTCCATTCAACAAAAAGATAGAGACGCAGCCTTTCCCTTGTAAATTTAAAATCCCTGCAATCCCATAATACAATGGGGATATAGACCCATATGACCACCTAGATGCATTTAATGTATAAATGGATCTTCAAACGATTAATCCACAGGTCAAATGTTGTGTCTTCCCAGCCACCCTTGGAGACATACCTCAGATGTGGTTTAGGAGTCTTCCAGCTCATAACATTCATAATTAGGATGAATGTAGGAAGAAATTCATCAGCCAATATAAGGTGCTGAAAAGGCAGCTTGCACCATCCTGTCACCTTGCAATGGTCTTTCAACGAAAGAACAAATCACTGAAAGACTATGTCACTCGGTTCAAGTACGAGGTCAACAATATAGAGAGTCCATCCGATGAGAGTATCCTAACAATGGCTTCAACAAAACTCCGCAAGGATGGAAAGCTATATAAGAACATATACAAATCTCCAGTAAGTAACCTGGGCAAGTTTTATGAATGAGTTGCTAAACAGATTAGGTGGGAAGAAACCTTTGGCATAAAAAAGTTCAAACAAAAGGACAAAGTGAACAGCTCCATCCAAAATAAGAAGAGAAGCAATGAGAGTCAGAATGATGAATCCAATGATTGACCTGCAAATAAGGCTAGGATCGAATGACCTCAACATCAGGATCACTATAATAGCTATAGCATTCTATCAGACACTCAAAATAGGATATTTGCAATAAAAAAGGATAAAGAGGACTTCGAGACACCTAACCCCATAAGAAGTCCCCTTCGGTGTAGAGACATAGGCAAGTCTTGTTTTTATCACAATGGGGTCGGGCACAACACTTCAAATTGTCGGGCACTCAAAGATGCAATTGAAGGTCTAATCAAGAGAGGTTGCTTAAAAGAATATATGGTGCGACCTATTGGACAATGATTTTGGTAACCATAATAGGGTCCTAAACAAAGGCAAGCATATGCTATAAAAACCATGTGGTTTTATAATATTATTCGGAAGTCAATAAAAGCACTAAGTTTTTCCTTTAAATTGACATGAATATGTGTTGAATGAGATTTTAGAAAAATGTTATACAGAATGGAGCAGAAGTTCCTTGAGTTTGGAATGCAGGACATCTCCTCACCCCCTTGTATAAGAGGACCTTTAGGAGCCCTCCAAAGACAAAATTTTGAAGAGTTATCCAAGAAAGAACATGTCAATACTCCAAAGCAAACAATATCTTAGCATGTATATGACCAACTCTCAAGCACTATATGCATGCGATCTCCTATTCAGCACACATGTGACTAACTTCCAAGCACTGCAGGCATGCAACTATTTACTCCATATGCATATGACCAACTCTCAAGCACCGTATGCATGCAACCTCCTATTCAACATGCATGCGACCAACTCTCAGGTACCGCATACATGCAACCATCTACTTAGCATGCATACGACTAACTTTTAGGCATTATATGCATGCGACCTCCTACTCAGCATGCATGTGAACAACTCTCAGGTACCGCATGCATGCCACCATCTACTCAGTATGCATACAACCTACTCTTTTGGCACTGTATGCACGTAAATTATTACTCAAGCGCTATGGTGCTAAAATCCATTGCCAGTTGAGGATTTAAGCCAGTTGAGGCATGGAGGCATTAAAATGAACTCATTGCCTACTAAGGCACATCCATGTGATCTGCCTGAGCAACAAGATTATTAGCAGAGTCTCATTCTTATAACCTACCTAAGCAACAAGATTGCTAGTAGAGTCATGTTTTTATAGTCCACTAAGCAACAAGATTATTGTGGCATGGCCCACTAAGCAACAAGATTGCTGTTGTGCAACCCACTGAGCAACATGATTGTTGTGGTACGATCTATTTAGGCAACCAGATTGCTAGCCTGCATGCAACTAACTTTTAGGTACCACATGCACGTGACCTAATGATTGAAGGCATAGCTCTCATGTGACCTACTTCAGCATTCAACTAATGAAAATTAAAGGCGCAACTCACATGTGACCTATTACTAGGCCCAGCCCTCATGTGACCTACCTGAGCATTTGAACTCTTGCTAATTGAGGCGCAGCTCTCATGCGACCTACCTGGGCACTCTACTTATTACCAACTAAGGCATTCTAATGCTTATACACATTACTAGTTGAGGCACTCCAGTGCTCGAATTCATTGCTGATTGAGATAAATTAATGTGACCAATTGATCATTCAATTTAACTAATATTTATTCAATTGTGATTTGTAGGAATTTATTCAACGTACATGTTATCTTCTGCGATGTACAGAACATCCAACATGATGCACTTGGAAAAGCAAGGAAATATGAAAAATTTCATTAAGAAAAAAAACCTCATTTAACGAGGTAGACTTATACATGAAGATTCAAGAATATAAGTCAGAATAAGTTTACAGTTATCATGTCCTAAAAGGAAGGCTGGGTTTAAAGAACTAAACCATGGTGAGCTAGAAAATTAGTGAGCAAGCAAACTGCTCAAGTTTTTTCTTGTCCTTCTCCTAAGGTAAGAGCTCCTCCCTTAGCTTTATTGCCCCCATGGTATTAGAGAAACCAAAATGGTTAACTTACCATGCAAGGAGGCAAAAAAACATAGCTAGAAGTGCTAAATTCAACAACATAACCATGAGAAGGTGATAAAAATTGTAACAAAGCTTCCTAGAATCCTCAAAGAGGAATGGACTATGGAAACTTCCTATATAGTAGGCCATATATGCCTCGTAGCACTTCATCAAAGATCAGGATCATCAGAAACATGGGGGGGCTCAACTAATGCACCCATCAAACCATCCCATGAAAAAGGGAAGAAGGTCCTTCACACCTTATATAGACTAGTCTGGCTTCATCGATAGATCCAGAGACTATCCAGCTACCCTTTGATCAAGCGGTCCAGCAAAAAGTAAGGCTGCCACACCAACGGTTATAAAACATGCACATTAAATGCATGGTCTGGTGTAGATAAAATAATAAGACAAGAAGTCTGAATGATAGTACTGTAGATTACAATCATCAGCTTTTGCCAGTAAACTTCAGCTCTAAATCTGTAGAATAAACTGAGAGCTAGGGGTGCTAATATTATGGATATTTTTGGATATGTGCAAAATAGACTAGCAAAAGCCTAACAAACAAGTCTAACTAGAAAAGGCCCTACTCACCTGAAGATTGAGGTCACTAGACAAAAAGCATCAGAACACTAGCTTAGGTCGTAAAACAAGGCCAAGGCAATAACTCCAGCTCGTCGACAATGAGCTATAGCTTGCTAGTTGAAGCATGCCACCTTAGCCATCTTCCAGAAGACACACTTTGATTAAACCCAAGAATAGGACTAACTTATATGGCTAACTAGTGAATAACAACTTGCAGGAGTCCACTTACAATTAGTTTATTATTATTCTTTCTTTTTTTTTTGGGTTACAATTATAATACCCTAGCAACTACAAATAGGGCTTAAAATCATTGGATAAGAGAAGATAATTTTTAGACCTAGAGAGCAATTTAGACAGAGAAAGTCAATTCTAAACAGAGAGCACACTCTATAAAATATAGAGATTTGTATAAACTCCATATTCTGTAAAAAAATATTCTGGAAAATTACACTACCGTGGACGTAGGGGTCAAGCAACTGACTTTGGTTAAACCACGTTAAAACCCCTGTTGTCCTCTCCCCATTCTCCTGGTTCTTCCTCTTGCCTTCCCCCTCTCCTCATTATCTCTCTTCCCTACATCAACCGGAATCACAGTTTAGAGTTTATTGAACTATTCTGGTTAACAAAATTTGGTCTTACCAAATTCCACCATTAATAGTTACAAATCTAGTTTATAGCCGGTTGCATCTACATTTCTAAAGCAATCGTTCTTCGATTTCTAGTTGTAGATTGTTTGGGTTGCATTTTGTTTGTGAAAGTATTTTTTATTTTTATTTTTTGAAAATAATTTTTATTTTTTAAATGTGATTGATATTTATTTAAATTTAATTTCATTTTATATCTAAATAATAATTATGAAACAATTCATGATAAATTATAATGGTATGAGTTGTGATAATAAAGATGTGGTTATGATGGTAGTTTTGGTTGGAGTGTGAATGCTAATGATAGTGGGAAATGGTGTGTGAGTAGTGGTACCATAGTCAATGGATAATGAAAGTGAAAATGATTTATTCTTCGTGATAATGACAGTGGATGATGTTAATGAAAGAGATGGATAATAATATTAAGTAATCATGTAATGAATGATGATTGTAAGTAGTAATGATTAATTATGAGTGTGTACAATAGTAATAAAGGTAATGATTAAAGAAAATTAGATGATGAAGGTGAATAATAATGATGAAGGTGGATGAATAATGACAATAATTGATGAATATAGATAATAATAATTTACAATGGATATGACAATTTAGGAGATAGTGTGAAAGGAAGTAAGTGGTGGGGATGGTTATAGGAAGGACAATGAAGATGGAGGAGATGGTGATGGCCATATATGGTTGTTGATGGATAAAATTTAATAATTGTGGTGATGATTTTGATAATTTGGTAATATAACTTTCAATAATTTCAAAATTATCATCACAAAGAAACAAAAATAGGGAATTTTTTCTCAAATTTTGAAAATAAAGACTCCAATTTTTTATAAAATGAAAATGGTAGAAATCATTACAGCATATTTTCTCACATTTTCTATTTAACAAAAACGACCACATCCTTTTTAGTTTTAGCATTCCAATGATACCTGCCAAACTTACAAACTTTACGAACGATAATATAAACGAAAACATGACATTGTTGCTAACATTTTGATATGTGAATCACTAACTACTATCAAATGCACGCTCTGAATTATGTAAATGAAAGTACTGAATTATGTAAACAAACATCACTTAAGCAATCGATCACAAAAACAGAGTCCACTAGAATTTCTCCACTTTTTTCGGAAAACTATCAATTATATCATATCAAACTCTCACATATTCTGGAATATCACTTGCACCAAGATTACACAGAATCAAACTTGCAAAATATACCCAAAAACGAAAACTTCCAACATGTTTGAAACCTAGCAAGATTACACCGACTCAAGCATCTACCAAAAAGGAAAAAGTTTCAACATGTTAGAAGAAGCTGCAAATTTGGGGGCAATCTGAACCCTATTTCTCCATTCCTAACTGTACTATTTACCTATTTTCTCCAACCCGAAATCTGTTCTTGGAGAAAATTAAATGACCAAAAAGATCAGAAAAGAAAAGAAACTCAAAAACTACACATGACTATTAATAAAGATCAGCAAAGTAAATTCATCAGCCGCAAACCCAGAGAACCAGTGAGGCTGAGAGCATTCAATAGTAATAAGCCGGGTGTGGAAATCTTGACTTCACGAGTTCCATAGATAGTGTAATGTGCCCTTCAGCAATGCATCCTTTTTTCTCATCAAACCTCACGAGTCCAAAGCGTCCTTCACTTTTACGGCACAGTTCCTTTGGCAAGGGCACCTTAGCCCTCCCAACAACGACGGCCCCAGTCGAGGTTCCTGGATCAGTCTCCGAATACAGTCGCACAAGCTCCAATTTCAGAAATCGATTATCAATGGGATTTTCCCCCAATGGGATTCTGCTCATCTCGTTCCACCAAGGGTCCAATTTGCCCAGAACTGTTCTTGTGCAATAGAAATTCTTAGGCTCAACCCAGTAAACAATACAGTAACACCTTGCGAAATCACAAGGACGAACGATAAGATCGTCAATTCCTTCGCCGCCGAGAATTATGAGGTTCAGACCGACTGGACGATCGTCAATGACGATCATCTTGTTCTTACTCATTCTTTCTTCGAGTTCGACATCGTATGGGTGGCAGCAGCAGCAATACATTAACTCGTTATCCATTGGAACCTGCATGAAGATCGAAGAACAAGAAAAAAAAAATGGAAAGAAGACAAACTTTGCGATCAGATTTCATATAAAAAGCAAAAAGATTGAAATTTGAAAAAGCGAAAGAGAATTCTAATCGAAGAATTGCGAGGAAAAAAAAAAAAAAAAGCTGCGGTGATGAAGATTATATACAGCGATTTTGATATCAAGATTGGGGAGAACGCTTGAGAAGGACAGTTGCTGAGAAGAAATGGTACCTTTCTGAAGAAGGAGGCGGCGAAAGGGACGAACCCTGAAATGGGAGGCTTGCTCAACACTGAAAACGGGAACGTTGGTCTCTGCGGTTTCTCATCGCACAGTACTTTTTGCGGTGTGTTCGGACGGGAAACGTAAATGTGAGGGAAGAGAGGGGGAGAAAGAAAGAAAAAAAAAAAAAAAGGAAGGATAGATATATAAACTATCATCATACAAATAAAAATAAAATAAAATATTCTATGATTATTTTTTTTCCATTTTTCTCACTTGTAAATAAATTATTAACTTAATACTTCTTAGTTTATGAAAAGGTTCGTTATAATTTTTGAACTAAACACTTATTTTATTATCTCATAATTTGGTTGTATCATTTTAATTAGTTAAAAATTTTAGAATCAAGTTAAATCTTTAATTATGTGCATCACATACTTAAAAGAATTTTAATATTAATTTACTCTTTCAATTATTAATTTATGTCCAAAGTTTCAGTGTTATTCTTGTCGTTAGACAAATTAAGAGAATTACTAAGTAATAATACAATAATTAATATTTTAGAGTAAAAATGATAAATAAATGATGATACAAATTTTATTTTGCAAATTTTTTAAGTCATAAAATTTTGAATTTATTGGAAAATTCTATATAAGTTATAGTTTTTGTTTAAAAAGATAAAATTAAAAAAATGAAGAAATTGAAGTTTCTAAAAAAAATTGAAGAATTTCAAATGTGTGCCAAAGCAAAACTCTTATATCTATCTCTATATATTATATAAAAGAAAAAACACTGATATCATATTAGGATATATGGTGGTTTCTCATAAAATATTTTCCCTGCAAAAATATGTTTGATAATATTTTATATTGAAAATTTATTCAAAATTTTAAAATAAAAACTTTAGTAATAAAATTTTATTTTGCGGTTAAAATTTTTTTACATACATTAAAGTAATATTATATTTTATCATTTATATTATAAACAAATCAATAATATATATCTCATATTTTTTATTATAATTATTTATCAATCAATCACATATATCCCATTTTTTTTATTATAGTAATTTATTTGATGATATTATAATTAAATATATATTTCTAAATATAATATTAATTTTTTGCAATTTAAATAGAAGTAAATATATATTTCATTTATATTTTTTAACATAAAATAAATTTTATTATTAGATTTCTGATTTGAGAATTATATTATATTTTAAAAATATATTTTATAAATATATTTTTAAATGTAATATTATATTATTAAAATGATATAC
The DNA here is from genome assembly GCA_026873985.1 of Saraca asoca. Taxonomy (NCBI): domain Eukaryota; kingdom Viridiplantae; phylum Streptophyta; class Magnoliopsida; order Fabales; family Fabaceae; genus Saraca; species Saraca asoca. The sequence continues at coordinate 9,854 of JANHAO010023150.1, forward strand.
ATACCATATTTTTATATTATAATAATTGGTTTCTAGTTTATATAAAAAGTTAATATCATATTTTTTAAACATAAAATAATATTGTTAACATATTGCGTCTCTCGTATTATATGTTTTTAAATATAATATTATAAAATGTTTAATATTATTTATTTAGTAATATTATATTATTATAATTTATATCTTTACTAATATTAATATTATTTTATTCGATTAGATTATTTTTTTGATTTGTGAAGAGATTATGATACTTCAATAATATATTCTTTGATCTGTTGACAGTCGATTTTGATAATCGGTCAACGGGAGTTCAAGGAACCAAACTGCTTGCCTATTACGTAATGTATGATAACTTGAAGAGAGATTCAAGGGAAGAGAGGAGGAAACAAGGAGAAATTTTATCGTGGTTCGGCCAAAGTCTGTTTGACCCTTACGTACACGGTGAGTGTGATTCGCCTTTCTCAATATTTTTAATTACACTGGTCAATACAAGAAGAAATCCCGACAGAACTTCTGCGTCACTCTCCTCTTTTTCTCTCTTTTTCTTTTTTTGTCCTCTCTTTTGTGACTATCCCATCCCATTTTTATATATGTGGGAGGGTTATAAATTATAATTTATTCATATATGACTATGATTACATTTGTACTAAACATTAAATGCTAGACGACAAGTAATAAATGCTGGGCAAATCAGTGTCGAGTTTTTAGAGGCTACTTTGCAGGCTGGTAGAGCATCTAGGTTGTGTCTGTCAGATGCTTGACTATCTCCCTCGGTGCAGAGGAGAGCTCGCCATCGACCTCACTGGCTAGGGCTCGTGATCGTGCGTCTTGCAATCTGTCGCAAGGTCTCCAATGACTTTGCCTTAGCTTTGGTCGTGACTTTCTGGCCCCAGCTCCTTAGCTTTCTAGGCCTCCGTCAGCCTTCTTGGCCTGATTTGGAGAATCCCCATAGCATCAGCCCCCTAACTCGTAGCTTACCTTATAAGCTGGGAGTTACTAATGCACTTTTCAAGAAAAGGAACCCTCCTCTGCAACTTGACTCACCTGATGGTTGCCAGCGCGTCTCATGCAAGGATCATAGGTGACTAACAACACTGGTTTCCGAGTCATGCTTGGGTTTCAACAACTTCGTAAACATACATGCTTGCTCCAGGCATAATCAAGAGAAGAGTTCCTCGATGCGATGGGACTGGTTTGGGATTTCAGAGTTGTCCGCTGTCTCATTAGGGCAATCAAACATGCTTGACTTGAGGGGGAGTCGAACTCTGGAAGCTTAGTGCTTATTGATAAATGGGAAAAAGGACATGAAAATAAGATAATTTTAGTCTATTTTGTTGATAGTATTTTATGTTTTCTTAGTATTTTTACCTTAATTTTATGTTTTGTCTTAAATACTGCTCTTGATTTGTACTTTTCATGCAGGATGATGAATTGGACTGAAAAGAAGGAAGAAACTTGAAGAATGAAGTTGCATCTAAACAAGGAAAAGATAGAAGAAGAAGCCATGCAAAGAAACAAGCAAGAGTTAAGGAAAACATGAAAAATACATCGAGCACGACTGTACCATGGAACACAGCTAAGCCGTGTTAGGTGCTGCAAGAAGTTTGGGAAGCAAAAATGAAGAAATTGAAGAAATTACCTAGAGCACGGCCGTGCTACACAACACGGCCAGGCCGTGCTAGAGTCTGGAAGAAGTCTGGCGAAGAATCGCAAAGAAATCACACGTAACATGGTCGTGCTACACAACACGGCCAGGCCATGTTACAAGCTGACGTGGCCAAATTGATAAATCCAAATCTCATGAAGGACACCCAGCCCATTTTATGAAGCACAACCATGGTGAAAGCGAAAAAGGGCTATAAATAGGACCCTTTGTAATCAGTTTTATTCATACCATATGCTTTATTATGTTTTAGAATCCTTCTTTTAGGTTTAGACTTGTTCTTTCTTTTCTTCTGCTTTAAGCTTTTCTTTTATACAATTCTTTCAGCTTTCTTGTTTCAAGATTTAAGAAGTTTGCAATTTAATCTAAAGTTCTTGCTTTCTATTTTATTTCTCTTCTTCTTTTATTTTCTACCTTCTTTATCTTGCTTTCTGTTCTTGATCTCTTTCTCTTGTTCTTTATTTTC
>JANHAO010023151.1:0-11983 GCA_026873985.1 Saraca asoca
GAGAGGAAATAGGAAATAAATGGCCAACAATTAAATGTAAAATGAAAGAACAAAACCTCTTCATTAATCTTCAAGTGTTGCAGCCTCTTGGACTGGTTATAGAACTAGCCTTCCATGGTAGGCCGAAAAACAAAGAAAAATGGAAGAAAAGAGGGAGAGCAAAAGCTTGCTCTCTGCCTTCGAAAATACACAGCAAAACTACCTAAAAACTAAAGCAAAGAGTCTCTCTCTAAATGGTTCTACCCGGGTAGAGAAAAGGAGAAGCTAGCTGCAGTAAGGAGTAGGCTGATGGCTAATTTGATTAGTAGCCTCTGCCATTGCATGCTAGAGTTCTCTTTGTAGGCCACTTCCTATTCTTTTTCTTCTCTCTTTCGGGTTCCAGCTGGCTAGTGTGAGAGATGGTGCATTGGGCTTTAGGTCCATGACAATTGGAGCCTTAAAAACACTAATTCTGCGAAGGCCCATTTTATAGTAACTCTGCCTCTCTGTTGCAGCTAATATTTGATGCCTATATTGACATTTTCAGCTAAGGAAGTCTACATATGAAATGTGGCCTTATGTGTTAGATTACATTTGGGCTTAGTTTCACCTCAATTGGACTCATATTTCTCCAGATATGGTCTGATATGTGTGTAGAGGTCGGCTGCCCGAGACAGTATTCTGGCAGAATTCTGGTGTTGGATTCAACTCAAACTTCAGATAACCAATCATGCAATTCAGTCTTGGAGGTCTGCATAAAAGTTGTAGACCTATCTCTTAACTTTCCTACAAGATAAGAATCACATTAATTGGACAAGTATAGCTCAAGATATGGCCAAATTACAGAAACTGCTCAAATTGGCACAATTATGCAGAATTTTCCATAATGAATCAATTGACACAAAATCACAAATACACACTAACACAGCTAGAAACATGTTATTTGGGCCCTTAATATGCTAAGTATGAGGATAAATAAATGCATCAAATATTGTGTTATTATAATTATATTTTCAATAATAGAATTTAAAATAAGATATTTTATATTGTTTATAAAATAAATATTATTTATTATACATAATTGTTTCATATAAATAAAAATTAATACAAGAAAAGTCAAAATTATAAAAAGAAGACTAACATACTTGAAGAACAAAACAATGTCATACTATCAATAAATGTTAGGAGATTTTTGACAATTACTATAATAAATATCTAAAGAACATAACTTAATTATTTAACTTATATTTTATGATTATATTTGTTGGCATTGCAATATCACTTATTTAATTTATATATGATTGCTATATAACTTAAGAAATTGAAGCCTTGTAATATATATATATATATATATATATATATACATACACTTGCTTTTATATGGATATTTTATTTTTTATAAAAGTATTATTTTACTTGATTGCTTTTTTCCATTCTATTTTCATAATATTTTATTGTGCTAAACATAAAAATGGAATGAAATGACTATTCATTGAACAAAATTATAAAATGGTCATTAATTCCCATTCTCAATCTCCTTCCCATTTCATCAAATTAAATATAATATTGGGATATCTCATCTGTTGACGGTGGATTTCGGTTATACTTAAATCCGACCAACGGAAGGGGTTCTTACGGGACCCAAATTGTTTCCCGATTGTTGAGGCAATAAGCAACAGGAAACAGCGGAAGGAGGAAGAAGGAGAAAGGTTGAAACACGAAAGTTTAACGTGGTTTGGCTAAATCTGGGCGGCATCGGACCCAACGCCCACAGAGATATTTTATTAATCTAAAGAAATTTTGACAAATCCTTGGCTATGATTTCCGACAAAGTTTCTGCTCATATTTTTTCTTCATTTTCTATACAAAGGTTCTAGCCCCCCATTTATAGAAGCATGGAGGGGTACAAATAGAACTAAATAAATTGTACATCTGTTACATCAAACATTAAATGTACAAGACTGCCTAGAGTATTGTAAACTGACTTTTGCAGGTTGCTTTCTATGTGTGGAGCCCAATGGTTGTATTTTTCAAAATGACGATGTAAATTGTCTGTTGGCCTTATGCTCAACCTTAGCAGGCTTCTAGCTAGGTAAGACTTCATCCTAGCGAGCTAGAGCTCATGCGTTGAGACTGTTGCTGGTTCGCAACCTTGAGCTTGTTCAGCTAACGAGCTCGGATCTTTAACAAGTTGAGACCCCTTGTGTAACAATCTCGTGGTCTGGTGAACTCATTCCTTTTGCTGGACTTGGGCTTCTACCAGCCCACTTCATAGTGCCGAATTTTTCTTGCAACATTAGCCCTCAAACTCTCAGTTTACTTTGTGGATTGGGAGTTGCAATTCTTTCTAGAAGGGTCTTCTTTGGCAGTCAAAGTCTTCAGTGTTCAGTATGTTGTATAGCCACTTCAAACTTCACTTCACCTGAACCAGATCATACTACTTTCTAAGCATGATTCTCAACTGTTGGCATGGCAATCCTATTCTTCCTGGACCATTCGATTCAGGGGCAACCAATTACCCTTTGGGTCTTTCAGCGAACCCGACTGGTGTATATAATGCTTGTGAAGCTCTTCAGGTCCCTCAGTGGAGTGCTCTAATGGGTGTCAAAGTTAAGCCCTCCATGTCTCTAATATTATGGCTTCCAATAAAGCTTTTTGAGGTGTGTATGGCCTACTGCAGAAGATCAAGAGGCGTGAATAGCCTATTACATGTGACTTCCATGGATAGCTCTTTATGCTAGCTACGGGGGAGTCTTATGCAGATCTTGGATTATTTCCTCATAATTTTGTTGTGAGTTTCAACCTCGTCAGCCATACTCCCAATGCTTTTTGAATTGCTTTGGGTCTGAAGGAGCCGCTAGCTGAGGAGGGATATAAGCATGAGCAATCGGGCTTGTCGGGCTTCCTGCTGGTGGGAGTTTGTATCCCGATAACTGGCTTTCTATTTTCTTGCAAAAACAATAGCTCTAGGCTTTTTGCTTTTAGATCTTGTAGTTTGGATCTCCTGATGTTAAGTTGTCTCGTTGGATGAGGTTCTAATGAAGTAAACTTCCTTTATAACTCTTGAATTGCTGTATCAAACATTTTACTTGCACGAGTTGCTGTGTGATAGTTGAATGAAATATTTTAATGACCGATTGGTCGTATTCTTCAACGAATCTGGGCATTTTGCTTCTTGAGCAAGTAATGAGCTTTATCCAGAGAGATCACACGTGAGCTATGAATATTAGGTTGCACGAGAGCTACGAACATTAGGTCGCATGAGAGCTGTGAACATTAGGTCACATTATAGTAATCTCATTGCCTTAGACAAATAATTAGGCTAATTTTAGCACCTTTGTGCTTTAGTGAGCACATAGCTATGTTGGTATTGAGTATTGTGAGCGCCTCTGCACCTTAGCAAGCATATAGCTATGTTAGCATCGAGCACTTCCGTGCCTCAGCGAGCATACAGCTACGCTGACATAAGTATTATGAGCACCTTCACGCCTCAGCGAGCATACAGTTACGCTGGCATTGAGTATTGTGAGCGCCTCCACACCTCAGTGAGCATATAGCTATGCTGGTATCGAGTATTGTGAGTGCCTCTGCACCTCAGCGAGCATGCAGCTACATTGGCATTGAGTATTGTAAGTGCCTCCGCACCTTAGCGAGCACGGAGCTACGCTGGCAAACCGATTTATACATTATAATTGTGAAACAAGATTCTACTTGATAAAGACAACAAATAAGTAAATAAAGAAACTAAAGCACATTATCAATATATAATTCAAACTGAAGCTCCTTGCTCTTAGTTGAAATCTCACTAGGGATGTTGAGATTGCTGTTTTGCAGGTTGCACCATATACCCTTACAGGCGACCTCTTTTATTGAGGTCTTCTATCCTGTCCTTCAGTACCCAACATTTCGAGGTGTTGTGCCTGACCTTATTGTGGTAGGCACAGAATTTATTTGTATTTCTAAACCAACCAAGAGTCCATCAAGACTTGGGCTTTTTGAAATCTTCTTTTATGTCGTTGTGCTAGGAATATCCTATCTCGAGTATCAGATAGAATGCTATAGCTTTCATGGCAACCTTAGTATTGAGGCCACTTATCCCTGCTCCTCTTGATGACATGAAGATCGGAACCATCCTTTCCTTCTCTGTGGCTACTCCTCCTTGTATTCTAATCCAAAATGCTTGTATCAGACTTCTTTGAACCAAAAGTTTTATGCCATCTAATTTGCCTCACAGCTCGCTCATAGAAATCCCCAAGATCTTTCATTGGTGACTTGTATATGCTTTTGTACAGGTTTCCGTCTTTGTGGAGTCCTGCAGAGATCGTTGCCAAAATAATTTCTTCTGAAGGATGCTCTACATTATTGACTTCGTGTTTGAACCGAGAGATGCAGTCCTTCAACGACTCTTCTTTTTGTTGGAAGATCATAGTGAGATGGCAAGGTGAAGTGAGTTATCTTTTCAATGCTCGATATTGGTCAACGAATTTCTTCTGACACTTTTCCTAGCTGCCTATGCTGCGAGTTGGAAGACTTCTAAATTATGTCAGAAGCAAGCCCCCTAGTGTGGCTAGGAAAACACAGCATTTCACGAGGGGATTAATTGTCATAAGATCCATCTGGATATTAAACGCATCTAGATGATCGTACGGGTCTCTATCTCGATCAAAAAGTGAAATAGATGGGACTTTGAACTTCAAAGGAAGGGGTTACACTTCAATTTCTTCGGTGAATAGCGACCTCGCTTCATAGCTTGGTTATCTAGAGTTTGAAAATGCTCTTCGAATTGATTCACCCTTTGAAACAACTTTTCTACAAATGGGTATCGCACTAGAGACCATTGATTCTCCTGGTCGTGACTGCAATGACCTGGAACTTGCTTTTCACCAACTCTTCCCAAACATTTGGCTTGGCACTGCTGGTGATCATTTCCAGGTGTGACAACTTCGGCCTGTCTTTGCAAGTCTTGAGCTTGGCTTTGTGCTAATGCGGTGACTACTCTGATCAGCTATCCCATCATATTTTCTAGCTTCTCTCGACATTGAAGCTGAACTTGGATTCCTTCACTCCCATTTGCAACAATAGCAGGTTGAAAGGAGCTGGCTGGGGGCAGAAAGGCAGTGGCACCTATAACAGAAGCTGTTGAAGAATCCATCGAAGACACGTGACCCTCTGGTGGGCTAGCTTGAGCATTTGAAGTTCTTGTGGTTCTCCATTTAGCTATCGTAACTGTACAAAGGATTAAGCAGAAAACAAAAGATCAACCAGTACATAGATAGGTCCCACTGGTTGTCTGAAAATGTTGACAGTGGATTTCGATTACACCTAAATCCGGCCAATGGAAGGGGTTCTTTCGGGACTCAAACTGTTTCCCGATTGTTGAGGCGGTGAGCAACAAGAGACGGCAGGAGGAAGAAGAAAGAGAAAGGTTGAAATACAAAGGTTTAACGTGGTTTGGCTAAATCCGGGTGGCATTAAACCCTACGTCTACGAAGATGTTTTATTATTTAAAGAAATTTTTATAGAGCTTTGGCTATGGTTTCTGACAGAGTTTCTACTCATATTTTTTCTTCCTTTTTTATACAAAGGTTCCGGCCCCCTATTTATAGAAGCATGGATGGGTATAAATAGAATTAAATAAATTGTACATTTATTACATCAAACATTAATTGTACAAGACTGCCTAGAGTATTGTAAACTGGCTTTTGCATGTTACTTTCTATGTGTGGGGCCTAATGGTTGTATTTTGTAAAATGGCGGTATAAGTTGCCTATTAGCTTTATGCTCGACCTCAGCGGGCTTCTAGCTGGGTAAGACTTCGTCCTAGCGAGTTAGAGCTCGTGCACTGAGACTGTTGCTGGTTTGCGACCTCGAGCTCGTTTAGCCAATGAGCTCAGATCTTTAGTGAGTTGAGACCCCTTGTGCAGTGATTTCGCGGTCTGACGAACTCGTTCCTTTTGCTGGAGTTGGACTTCTGTCCACCCACTTCATAGTGTCGAATTTCCCTTACAACATCACCTAAGTAATTCCCTTGAATTACTTTATCTAAGCATTAGAATTTCAAATGTTAGCATTTCTTAAAAAATATAATCAAACTCTCTTTCTTTCTTTTTTGTTGTTTTGAAAGTATGAGATTAACTCTTCTCTATATTAGATTTTAACTTTGAGAAGAAGTAGAGAATCCTTACGAATTGAAAAACTATTTCAAAAAATATTTTTAATCTTGAAATAAAATTATTCAAATTTCTTTTCTAGCAAGATGAGTTAGGAAATAATTTTTCAATAAAATCAATATTTTAAAATTAAGAGCTTGGTGTGTTTAAAAAGAAATTCTTAAATATTTACAAGAATCCTAGACTTATACTGAATATTGTAAGAATACTAAAGAATTTTCAATGTAAAATGTGCTATCCTACCTAAACAAATCATTACAAAAAAAAATTAAAATTATTTATAATCATCGAAAACATTTCTTAAATTAATTTTGAATAAGGAATTGGTCAACAAAATTTGTGTAATATTGCAAAGATAGTAGAAAATCAAAGTGGAAGGCAGTCATTCTTTTTGAGAGGCGTACGGGTTTACCGAATTTCACCATCCTATGTTAGAGAAATGTTTAGTGAGATCAAAATTAGAAATTATCACACAAGTTGTTTAGTGAGATCAAAATTAGAAATTATCACACAAGACAACTTGTGTGTTATTGTAATTGTATTTAGACATATTCTATTTTTTTTAAATGCATAATGATAACCATATCCATTCTCCGAATTGTAATTAACAGAAACAATAAGGATGCATTTGTTTCAGAAGAAAGTAGGGAAATGTTTTTCTACAAATTGTTTTCTTATTTTTTTTTATGTTTGGAGTTAAAAAGAAAATTGATAAATAAAAAGTAGATTTAATCAATAAAAAATAATTATATATTTAAAAAAAAAGTGATTTTTCTTTTTAATTAAAACAATCACTTTCTAAAATTATTAATAGATTGTATAGTCTCACTCTACTCTTTCTACCTTGAACTCACTTTCTCTTTCATCTTCATCTATCTCTCTCTCTTTTCACCCATTTGTTGCTCTGTCTTTCTTTCCCTCCTTCCTCTCGTCTCTTTCTACCACGAAGATATTATAATAACAAAATGACTATTAAGTGGGTTGAAATATTTTAATTTCAATAAAATAAAATGATTTTTCTTTATGCATCAAATAAGGGAAAATGTTTTCTTTTATATTGTCTAAACATTAATCCTTTGTTTAGAATAACTGAAAATAAGATTTTACTTCATTTTCAAATAAATTTCTTTCTAAATAGTATTTGGATTTAAGTTAAAAAAGATTTCATTTCATTTGTAATTTATGTTTTAATTACATATGTATTATTATAAGATCCATAAATTTTATCAAAGATTTCATTATAATTTATTTCATTTGGTATAAAATACATATTATATCAGAAACTTTACCCTCATCTTAATATTTTATTTACCATGATATCATCAAAATTTACTTTTTAATTAAATTTTATATATTTTTTTTATATTTCAAATAAGAGAATTTCATTTATAAATAAATTGAAATTATTATTTCAATGTAATTTTTAACTAATAGAATTCATTTGGAAATAAATTGAAATCATTTCTATTAATATTTGTTATAGGTATTTTTTGGTACCATATGAAGTGAGCTAGCAAAGGCCTAAATCCAGCTAGAAGGGTCTAAGTCATTAAGGTCTCTGAAGATCTCACTTGCAAACTTCATCTCGTACCCTCAGCTAGCTCTAAATTGCTACCTCAATTAGCTCTAGGTCACTTAGCTAGCTCTAGGTCGCTTAGCTAGCTCCAGATCGCTACCTCAGCCAGCCCCAGGTTGCACAGCTAGCTCCAAGTCGTTTAGCTAACTCCAAATCGCTACCTCAGCTAACTCTCAGCACTTAGTTTCAAAAGAGAGCTCTAACACTTCTCCGGCCAATATCAACCTGTGAAGTCAATCTGTAAAAAATAGTTCAAGGGGCTCACCCGTAGAAAGTAACTTGTAGAAGCCGACTTGTAGGAGCCTAAGATGTCTTCTATATTTGTTATGTGATGTAACATATTTATAATTTATTAAATTATATTTATACCTCCTACTTCTATAAATAAGAGGATAGGCCATTGTATTAAGGGACCCCCGGGAATGTATGCCAAAACTCTGTCAAAATGGAGGAAGCCATGAATAAACACTTGTATCCTGCAACTGTCATTGATAAATAAAATCAACCATGAATGTAGAGTCTAGTGCCGTCCGAATTTAGCCAAATCATGTTAAAAAATCTTGTGTTCCCGTTGTTGTTCTTCTTCTTTTTGCTGTCTACTTCTATCTATTCCATTTTCAGTCAGGTTGCAGCTTGAGACAACAAGAACTGTACAGTTGACTGGATTTTGGTGTCAACAATATTAAATGAATTTAGTTATACAAAAATTGATTTAAAAAACTTAAAAACCAATTTATTCCTTAAAAATATATTTTCTTATAAAAATATTTTTTTTTATCAAATTTTATTTTCTCTCAAAACAAACCTTGTGAAAATTGAGGCTTCAATTGCTACTTCACATTAGGAATGTTGTGCGGCAAAGGAGAGTGGATTCTGTTTGTGTGTGCTGTCTGAGTTGGCGTAATATTTTGAATCTTTGATATATAGAATGCAACAAAGCCCGTTCAAATACAACTTAGAGCCCAATACTGACTATGAATTATGAATTCGACTCATTCTATTTTATGATATGCCACGAAATTTATAATTATAATTGAAAATAAATCAATCGCAATATTCCAAATATTGTCACAGTCCTATATTTTTTAAGAGTGAAATGAGAGAATATGAATGTGAAAAACATAAAATATATGTCTGTATTTTATGTATCACTAATATAAATATAATTACGCCACTAATGTAATAAAAATAAATTTATATTTTATTATAAAATCGACTAAAATTATTGATTTTAAACTTTTTTTTTTACCTAGGAGTGTAAAAGACGAACTGTAATGCCTACAAAATGAATTATTTATAACTATTAAGATAATCCAACAATTTACGATGAATTGATTAGAATAGATTATCTCATATAATTAATCGGTTCTAACCACAAATAATCTGATTAAGATTTTTGACCTAATCTGACCCAGCCCAGTCCTCCCATTTGTTATTATTGCCGAGGACCAAAAATGAAAGTAGATTAGGGTGACACTCCAACAGAGTTCCTCATGTTAAATATTAATTTTACGAGATTCAAATATATCAAAATTTTATTTTTGTAATCTTTAAAACATTGAAAATCGTTAATGATATTATTTTATTGTGTGAAAATAAGAATATATGTTATAATTAAAAAAAGTGATGCTATTGGTTCCGAGCAAAAAAAAGTTCAAAATTTAACTTTGAATTAAGAAGACAAATCAAAAATAGTTAACAATAACATGATCCAAATTTCACTTTTTATTCTAAGGTTATTATTAAAGTCGGAACTTAAATTCCATTTCACTATAAGTGCATTTAACAATTTCCTAACTAAAAACTCAAAAAGTTACAACAACATGTTCACTTGATTCGATGGAAACGCGTTCGCACTCGATTTCCAAATTTGATTGCAAAAAAAGTGAGACTTGCTTGGCATTTGGATCAAGTTTAAGTTTGTTAGACTATTCACTCATAAATAATTAACTTCATTAGTATAATATTATTAAAAATTATGGGTTTGTTTGGAAGTATTTTTAAGTATTTTTATTTTATTATCTTTTAAAAATAATCCTAAAAATTATTTTATTAGAATAAAAGAATAAAAAATTTGTTTGCATGTAAATTTTAAGAAAAATTTTTTGAAAACAAAAGAGTAGAAAACTCGTTTGGAAAAAATATTTCAAGAAACAATTCTAAAAACAAAAAAATAAAAAACTTGTTTGGTTGTAATAAAATATTTTTTTTATTTTTAATTAGTGACAAATTTTATATGTTTAAATAATGTATATGAGATATCTTTACAAATTATTTAAATAATACATATGAGATCTGTTTAAATAATGCATATGACAATTTTTTTAATTGATAACAAGTTTTATATGTTTAATTTTTTTATAATTACTACTATTTAGATATTAGTAGTTACTTTCAGAATTATGAGTAATTATTATTATAATTTATAAGGTGCAATGTAAATTTAGGATAAATTTAGGAACATCTTAAATATTGTTATGAATTATAGCTGCTAAAAAAAATTAAAGTAGAGGTAAATTAAAAATATTATATATGTTAAACTTAAAAGATTTGTATGGTTGCAAAGAATAATTTTTTTTTTGTTTTCAATTAATAACAAGTTTTATATGTTTAAATAATGAATATAAGATATGTTTAAATAATGTAAATGACAAGTTTTTTTTTTAATTGGTGGCAAGTTTTATATGTTTATTTTTTTTATAATTATTGTTATTTAGATATTAATAGTTACTTTCAAAATGGTGACTAATCATTGTTATAATTTATAAGGTGTAATGTAAATTTAGGATGAATTTAAGAACATCTTAAATATTGTTATGAAGTATAGCCACTAAAAAAAATTAAAGTAGAGGCAAATTGAAAATATTATATATATTAAACCTAAAAGATGTTTCCAAAAATACTATTTAAATATTTTACATAAATCCTAACTAAGAAGCATTTTTATGCTCTGCCCTCATCCAATCATCAATGTGATTATAATATACTGACATTGCTACTGTTGCTTCATCAGACAATTCTTTTGAATGGTTATTATTGCTTGAGGTTCCTTCACCTAATTGATCCATTGAAGTCTCTATATCTAAAGGACTCATGGTCTCCTATTCATGGAATAATGTATCGAGTCACCCCCATTTACGAATATAATTATGAACTGTGCAACATGTAGTGACTATAAGATGATGTCTAGTAGGTCTATATGTTAGTATCAATCTTAAGATTAAAAAATGTGCTTTTAACACTTCAAAACAACGTTCGATCACCATTTGCATTAAGGAATGTCTATAGTTAAACAATTTTTTCGCATTTTGAGGTTGTTGACCATGACCATTATATTCTTAGGTGTTGATGGTGGATTTTGGTTTTGCCAAAATCTAGCCAACAAAGGAGGTTCTTTTGGGACTCAAACTGTAATCTGGTTCCAATCACAGTAAATAGATGCAGAAAGGCAAGAAGAAGAAGAGTAACAAGAAACATAAGGCTTTTTAATGTGGTTCAGTCAAATCCGGATAGTACTGGACCTTACATCCACAGTAATGTATTGATATGAAAGAATTTCTACAGAGTTTCAGTATGGCTTTCCACCCCTCCATGCTTACAGATTGCTCCTTCCTTCTATTTATAGAAGGGAGGAGGCTACAATAATAATTTTACAAGTTATAAATATGTTACATCATGCAATGTACGTACAAGATAAAACATATATTTCAATTCAATTCCTATAGATTACTTTCTGCAGGTGGGACCCTTGTCTGCTCAGGTGTGACGTATGTTTTTCTCCCACTTAGCAAGTTTCTGGCTAGAAGTCGCACCTCACGAACTAGATCCTTCGGTCTAGGGTCACTTTCTGTCCCTCGATCGGCAAGGTCGAGCTCAGCTATGGCACAACGAGCTTGTGCAGAGTCAACCACTGAGCCCACACATTGCAGCCTAGCATCCTCATCTTCAACGAGCTGGTCCTTTTAGACTTATCTTCTATTTTGCTCTGTGAGACCAAAAATCATCTATAACATTAGGTATGATATCTTTCACCTCTAAAAAGTGGAAGAAATCCTCTTGTACAAGAATATCCAGAAGTAACAAGATAATATTTACCTGTAACAAAAATTTATATGAATTTTATAATATATTAACAACTTATAAATAACTCAACGGAAATATGATATAATATTGAAATACCTTCCGAAGGCCATGGGAATTTTGCATCTTGCCAAAGAAGTGCATCCAAAAACACTCTTGAATCATTGGCACTGCCTTC
>JANHAO010023152.1:0-11976 GCA_026873985.1 Saraca asoca
TGGATCTGGGAGATGTGTTTCGGCCTTAGAGTGTTCTTCCTCTGAGAAAATTTTTGAATTTTTCCTTCTCTTGGCTGAAGCACAACTAACAACTTCTACCTTCTCTTACACTGCGTTCAGGAGCTTCCAATACCTTTCAATCTCTCAGAACGATAATGCTTCTATTGTATGAATGATTGATGGCCTTAGGGACCCAATACCTTATTTATAGAATTCCTTTGGCCCATCACTAAAGCTTTCAAGTTTTTCAGTTATAAGGATTTATTTGAGTTAACTGCAAATTCTCATCCTAATTGTAATTGTATTGTATATTGGCCAGAAAATAAGAAGATAAAAGCTTGCTGTTTTATCTATTTGTTGCAACTAATTGAGTTTATCTTATATTTATCTTATAGTTGCTCAGGTTTATCTTATAATTACCAGATGGATATCATATTACTATATTTATTTCAACTAGAAAAATTTTTAAAATATATTACAATATTGTATCCTAAATTAATATTACCAATACTCTATAAAAGTCAGATGTGGTCAGGAATATGTGTCAATATACAACAATAACATTTACTTCATAATTATAATTTTTTTATTTTAATTCAGTTGATTTGATTGCAGTCATCCGTCGATTAGTGCAAAATAATTATTACAAATGTTCTCCGTCTTCCATCAATGAATGTCTAACCTCTAACAACGAGGGTAATTTTGGATTTTACATCATTAAAAAATAAACATACCTAAAATTACGTTATAGTATTTAACGGGGTTTACTTTAGTTTTCAAATTCTCTCTCAATATTTTTTTACGGTTTTACGGAAATCATTATGTCATACCACAAATTTTACAAAATTTAACCGTTACGCAATAATATTAAAAAAACTTCTTGTTGACCATGTTTTTACAAAACAAATTCAGTTGTTCAAATTTATGTTTTGAAAATTAGATTGAAATTTGTTATACCGTTAATCATTATATTATTCATTATAAAATAATTTAGAAAATTATTTTAATAATTCAACCAGATAAGAATTAAAAAATTAAAAAATTAATTCATTTGTTAAAAATTAGTCATAAAATTTTTATTTTTAAACTTTTTTATTTGAATTGGTCGAATAAATTTATATATAACAAAAAATAATAAAAAAATTTAATATTTAATTGATTAAAAATTTATTAATTTATTTGATCTTTTTTAATTCTTTTATTTTTTAATATAAAATATGAGTTTGTAAATTAATTATTATTTAATTTTTTAATAAATTTATATAAATATATATTTATGTTATTATCAATTTAATTAATTAGATTAATTAAATTATAATTCGATGATTTTTCAGGTTTCCTATTGAATTCAATTTTAAAACATTGATTCACACTCAATAATGCCACTTCTTGTTTATTTTTAAAAGGAAAATCGGTAAATAGCTGAACTATATAAACAAAGAAAGAAGTCACATAGCGTTCATCTTGATTTCCCATTCCGCATATAAGTCTTCAGCTCTAGTTATGGTATATAAAATGCTGTATTATAATATATTTATCATAAATGATATGACCCCTTTCCTATGTGAAAAAGAATATTTAGGAGAAATAATTGATCAAACAGTTGTTATTTACAATAAAATACAGTGAGGTTATTTTTGTAATCATTTTTATTATTTTCACAATTTATTAAATATAAAATTTTCATATAAATTAAACTATTTTTAATTAAATAAGTTAAAAATTAAGATTTATGAATAATAAGTCTTATTTATTTTTTTTAAAAAATATACATAAAATTATTTTATAATATTTAATGCGATCGATTTTATTATAAATTATATCAATTAATTAAAATTATGTTAAATAAAAAATATTATCAATTATAAAAAATATATAACTAAATAAGTAAAATTAAATAGTTAAAATTAAATTACATGTAAAAAAATACGTAAAAATAGTCCTGCCCATAAGGTATTTAAATAATGTATTTATTATCAAACTTTTTTCTGCTTTTACTTGCATTAAAGCCTAAGTATAGCATCGGTATCATGCACCAAACGTTGAGTACCTTATCAGGAACAAAATATAAAAAAATATTCTGTTTGGTTGAAAAATGCAAGAAGACATTAATAACTACTAACTAACTAACAAAAATTACCACGAGTGTCCATTGCATCATTTTACAATCTTCAAAACTCCTCTCCACAATTTTCAATTTACATTTGTCTTTTCCATTCAAAACTCTAATTAATTCTTCTTCCCTGTTATTATTAATTATTAATTAAGGATAAGCATGGTCGTTTCTAATAAAAATTTGAATAAATTTGAATCTCAAAACTGTTAAAACATTTAGAAGATTATTTCATAATTTCTCTCCCCTGTTATCTCTAACTGAAAACTTTTCACTTTATTTCTCTCTTTGAGTCTAGCATGAAAGCTATTGTGTTTGTATGTTATAATTGATTCAGAGATGGTTTGATTTATATAGAAAGTAATTTTTTTTAGAAAATTAAATTTTTTATAAAATAAAATTTTGAGGGATATTGAAAATTGTTTGATTTAAAATGAAAATTAGAAATTCTTTTATGTAGATGTCACAAACTGTTCTCGTGGATCAACTTGTTAAGCAAACATATTTTGTTTTGGATGAAACTTGACATAAAAATCAAATATAAAGATGATATTATGTAGTGCGAATTTAAGAGCAAATATATTTGTGTATAATTCTTTTCATATTTTTTCTATTTTAGGAGTATTTGTATTTTTTAGCATATATGGATCATTTGTTCAATAGGAGTAGAAAAATATATAGTTGCGATACTTATTTTTATCTTCACCTCCACATATATAAGATAGTGCGTTAAAATTCTTATGTCTATTCAGAAAAAGTATGTTTATCTGTGTCATAAGGATATTGGCTTAAAATGTTCTCTAAGAGTTGTGTTCAATGACCTGGGTCATTGGATTGACACAAGTTAGGAATCAGATTATGATGACTTAGAGATTCTTTTACACACTCAAAATTATATAATAAAACATATATATATATTAATAAAACTAAGTTATCTCTCTCCTTATTTAAAAAATCTCTTCTTGATATTAACTTGCATGATACATTCTTTGAGAGTTGATATGCATAGATAATTTGATTACACGCTTACGTTTATTGACAGATATATTGCATATAGAATTTCATTGTATGAATGATTTAAATTTATTTTGATTTGTTACTTATTTAAGTGTGACTTGAGTTATTAAAAGGCTAGTATATTAGTTAAGAATCAATATCATTCATCATACGGTATTACTAAAAGAGCTACCAGCTCATGACATTAAGAGAGAATAGGTAAATAATTTTTTATATTTTATAGAAAATAAACTTCTTAAGAAGCCTCACTTCCTCTATTTTACTAATTACTAATCAACTAAATAATATATTCATTTATTATTTCTTAAGAAATTATACTTCTTATTATATAACTTTTTTTTTTTTTCAATCAAACTACCTCTCGATTTCTGTGTGTTTGAAAAGCTTTTGTTAGAGTCAAAGCGACAGAAGTTGAAGACGAAAGAATGTAGTCAAACTGAGGCTCTTCCGACCCATAATGGCTGTATCCAAAAATTGAGGTATGTATTTTCTTCTTCTTTTTTCTCTCTCCCAACCTTAAGTTCTCTCACCATTCTTGTGTAATTGTTTTCTTTGGGATACCTCGCATGTAAAAACTGAATGTGGAGCCTTCGTTTTCATCCCAAATTGAAGCTAAATTCGAATAGTCAGTATCGTGCTTCTTCTTCTGTATTGTTTATTTCTGAGGACTAACTGCCTATTTTAATTCATACAAATCATTTAAATATTAAATCATTGAAGTGATGATTCAAAGTTTTGTTTTTATTTATAATACTGACATTTAGAGAAATCATGACACTAGATATGGGAGTAGATGACAATGTGTTGTAGTTCTTCTAAGTATTTGCTGGTTTGAGATCGAAGATAAATATGTTGAAAAGCAAAAGTTTTAAGTAATGCTATTCAAGATGCAGCAGCAGCAGCTATGGCATCAACTTTGAAGCCCTAGATCTCTATTACATTTTCAACTCCAAATCCTCTACTACCCATATAAACAAAAGGCAAAAATTTTATCACTCCATGATGTCCGTAACACACGCGCTTCTCTTTATAATAAGTAACTCGTGTTGCACATTTTAATGGTGAGTGCAGTAAATTGACTCCTTCCTCTTCGTATCTTAGGAAATACAATTCTAAAGAGAAATTAAAATGATAATCCTTGATAGTTTGTCAGGAATTGAACTTAATTTTTTGTCATTTAGATTTTGAATGCAACTTGTAGAAACATCAAAATCTGCATATAGTTCATCCAAAGGTGTTGCTTTTTGAAAGGTAAACTTTTTTATAGTCCCCGTCTCTTTATATAAAAGGTAATGGCCACTGATATTAGTATGACACGAAAGAATTCATATGGCTGGTAGACACTATATTTATAATGCGCTTTTAATTTATGTCAGCTAATATTGGAATTCAAAGTTTACCAAGCTCTATTTGTTTAAAGATACCACCAGAATTCTCTTAAATGTCGTGAAGGAATTCATATGTTTTGGAGCTATATATATGGTTGTTTGGGTATCATTTTGGTCTGCTTGGCCTATAATTTGTTTGTAATTGGTAAAATTTTGCCCCTCAAACATCTGAGTTATTTCAACCTTTATGCAGTATGCTACACTCATGAATATGGATCCCTCGATAAAGAAATTGGCATGGCAAATTTAAAGAGAAATAGATACATTTTTCTTTGTATTAAAAAATTGTGAATCTCATATACAAAAAACTTGTGTTTACAGCTCTGAAAAATTAACACTATCAATTTCCTTGCAAATTGGGAGATCTATATGCCAGCGTCACTGCGCGAAGTTTTTCATTCTGAAGTTATCCGTGATTTTTGATAAATTCTATCTGGGATTTGAAATCCAACCTACTTGTGTTTCCAGATGAACGTAGAATAATTTGATTGTAATGGCTGCATCATTCACTTATGAGTTAACAATTATTTT
Organism: Saraca asoca; assembly: GCA_026873985.1. Lineage (NCBI taxonomy): Eukaryota > Viridiplantae > Streptophyta > Magnoliopsida > Fabales > Fabaceae > Saraca > Saraca asoca. The sequence goes on from JANHAO010023152.1 coordinate 5,050, forward strand.
CGTTCTTGTAATATGTAGTTTTTTTTTTCTTTTTCATTTTGTCCCTGTGAAAAATATATTAATTTATCTAATTTCGTTATTAGATTAATGCACCTTTCAAATTCTCAATGAAAACTAATATAGAAAACTTGAAAATTGTTTGACTTGACTGATTAATTAACTATTTTATCCTCCGTCCAATCTAATTCAACGATATCATTTTTTCATTAATAATTAATAATAAAAAAGGAGAAATAATTCATATTATGCTAGGACTTTATTCTTCTAACTAATGAAAAAATAATGCTATTAAATTTGATCGGAGGTAAATATAATCAGTTAATTGATTAAATAATATGAATTTCAAATTTTTTACGTTAACTTTTTATTAGGAATTTGAATAATATATTATCCAACAAAAAAAATTTGAACAAATTAATATTATTTGAAAATATAATTAAAAATATTTTATGAAACTAAGAAAAATTGCAGGGGCCATGTTTACTCTTTCCATGTTTTCGATCGAGAGCTCTCAAGGAATTCTCGAGTCGTGTTATATTGTAACGTTTCTTCGTGTTATTATACAATATTGATAGTTGTTGGGTATCGGTTATTGTATTTGTTTCTTTTGTTCTCATTAATGAAGACTATTATAGCTAGCATAAGTACTATTGTAGTAGTGTGTTTTTTTTTTTTTTGGGGGTTTCATTTGCTTTATTTCATGACGCACATTCACATGTCACTGTGTCCATTGCTTGCTTTTCTTTATATACATAACCCCTGTGCGGATGGTAATTTGAAATGAATGCAAATACCAACTTAAAGAATTTGTTAGATTAATATTCTGAAATAAACTTTCATTTGGTTAGTCTTTCCTTCTTTTTTTTTAAGTTTAATAAAAGTTTTAGTACTTATAATTTCATTAAATTTATAATTTAATTTTTATAATTTTATTTTATTATATTATATTGTAATATTCAAGTAATAAAAATTAATTCGGAATCTAGTTGAAAATTTTTTCTTCAGCTGTTTTATCATTCTCCTTCAATGATTTCCAAAAAAAAAAAAAAATTAACCTTTTTAATCCTTATTAACCTGTAGAATTTTCTTTCTTCTTGTAAAGAAAATAATGAGGACAGCTTTTTATATGGTAATTAATGATTAATAAATGAATTTTAGTGATATAAACATAGTATACAAGTCAATAAAAATAAAATGGTAGTATATAATTTAATAAACATGTAGGATTTTATTAGTTATATTTGATATTAGTTAATGATGAGGACTTAATTGTAAATGATTTTAAGCTTTATGATGTAATTAAATAAAATAAAATCATAAGTACTAAATTATAAATTCTGTGAAGTTATAAGGACTAAAATCTCTGTTAATCAATTTTTTTAATTATGCTTTCGTAAACTAATCCAAGTCTTTATAAAAACTTTTTTTTTGAAATCTTTTTTATACTTTTCTTGTAATTTTCACAATATATTTTAAATTTGTATGGACTCTACATTTATTAAGAACTTAGAAAGTTCTAGCTTCACACATTAATTTGAACTTTTTACTAAAGTAGTTTCCTGTAGAGTTAATTTAAAAAATATATATATGAAACATTTTTTTTTCTAAAAGTTTGAATGTCGAATGTATAAACATTTTTCTTTGTAGTAGAAATATCCTTACCTTTTATATCATCTAATTTTTTGACAAAAATATACTTTTAATCCTCTAATTTTCACTAAAGTTTCAATCCTGTCTTCTAAACTTAATTTAAAGTAATTTTTCTCAAACTCTCAAAAAATGTGCAATGTTACTTATCAATCCAATTCTTTTTTTCTTTTTAATATAGATGGTTACATAATATCCAACTTAGTATCTTATGTGACTAAAATATTTTGGACGCATAAGTACATGTTTTTTACTTTTCCTTTTTTTCTTTCTTTTTTCTCTCTTTCTCTCCCTTGTCTTCTATTTTCCTAAAATCTTTATATTTCTCTTTTACCCTCTGGTTATTGGCAAGCTCCCAACCATCACATGTTCAAGTGAGGCTAGTAATGAATGGTAGTTGAACATTTTTGGTAGTGCAAGCTTGGAAGATTGAAGTTAGATTAATTCTGGTTGAGGCAAAGATGGCGAGCAAGGATCGGTATTGGACAAAATTGAGCAGATCGACATTAGGCTCTTTATTAGTTCAACCTAGCTTATGTTGTGATTCAACCTCAGCCAGTAGCAAAGATGAGCATTATGATGATCGATAGAAAAGGAAGTCCAATGAGGGGAAGAAAATGTTGATAATAAAGAAGAAGACGAGAGGAGAGACAGGGAGATTGGTGAGAAAGGAAAGAATGAAGAAGCTTTGATAAAACGTGTTTAACTGAGGAATAAGGAAGGGAAAAAAGAAAAGAAAAACATATAATTAGGTGTCTAAAACCATTTTAGCCATATCATATGCCACTTGAGTATCTCTATTAAAAAAATCAAATGGAATTAGATTATTAAGTAATATTGCACTTTTTTTTTTAAGTCAGAGGAAATTTACTTCAAATAAAATTTAGGGGACAAGATTAAAACTTTAGTGAAAATTAAGGGATCAAAATTTCATTTTTGCCTATTTTTTTTTACAAAAGGATGTTAAATTTAATTCCTTATTAAAATTTGTTATTAAAATGGATGTGTTTCATATTTTAAAATTTACTTGTGCCAAGCATGGGTTATCACTAGTTAATTTGTATATTTTTAGAAAAATTTTGTTAAATTTTCAAAAATGCACTTGTTAGAAAATTGGCTGATCAATGATAGTCAATACTAAAAGTTGATCAATCAATGATGATAGTTAGTAGTCAATGATAATAGGTGATGATGGTTTGAAATGAAAATGGTGATAATTAAGGTATTAATGAAAGATAGTCAAAATAATCTTTTTACATGACTAAAACATTCTTATGTCTTGTGAATGTGAGATACTCACCTTCCCATGAAATATAAATTTGGGGGATATTTGATTAAAAATATTTTCAAAAATGTTCACACTTTTAGATAAATTTTTCTTGATTGTGAATTAAATATAAGAATCTTGGATTCCCCTAAAACACTTCAAAAAATGTGAAAAAGATTTCATGAACCAAATATTCCTTAATGACTTATTTTATAAAGGGAAATTACACTCATCTCTCATAAAATTTAGTGTAATTACATTCATACCTCATGTTATGAGCGTCATTCGGATACGAGGTTTGGGCTAGATTAAGTACAGGAGAAAATGTGATCGATCAAAGTTAAGGCCCAGATAAAAGTCCAATGCCGCTGAATGAGGACTCTAGACAACAAGTGAAAGTCGTGAACACCTCATCGAGAGAAAGCGCGATCCACCGAGGAGGGTCCAAACCCTTAACAAATAAGACCACTGCCTCCGGGACAACAACCGATTGAGGACAAAGGAGATCACTCAGAACTCCCCACTCGCTCAGCCCCCAACCTCTTCGACCTACTTGCTGCCAACGGACACCCATACAGAATGCAGTCAGTAATCTGAAATACGTCTCCAAATCTGACAGCTCAGACCCCGAGATTACACATCAACTCCTCGGAAGTCCGGCAATGATTTGCCCAGCATTAATTATCTGACGACAAGCATTTAATTCCCTGAGTGGCAAAGGCAATCATTCTGTTGATCAAGGAATTACATTTATTACCTTCCTCCTTGCTATAAATAGAAGGGAGGGACCATCATAAAGGGTGTGTGAAAAAATATACATACTGAAGCTTTGCTAGTTTAGAGAGATAGAGCTTTACTGGTAGAAGCTTTGCTTATAGTAAGAGAGCATATTGCTTATTGTAAGAAAGCTTTATAGCTATTGTAATCTGGTCCTGTAAAAGCTTTCCATTAATGAATAACAGAAAAGCAATATGGACGCAGGGTCCAAAACTGGCTTTAGCCAAACCACGATAAACTCCTGGTGTCATTGCTTTTTTTTCCTCTTTTCTGGTCTTCCCTGCCATTTCTTCTTTTCTTTAACTTGCAGTCAGAGATGTCATTGAACTAAAACCAGTTGATCAGATTTTGGTATTAATATTTTGGAGCTAGAAGGAGGGCCTCCACTGCATATTCCCCAGTTTTGATCTTTGATAAGTCGTTTCGGTACCAATGGCAAGGGGGAAAGCTATTAGGAGTACAGAAATTCCATTCGATCGACCTGAAGACCAGATACAACAGCGAGATGCGACTGACCCTATGATAGCCCCCGATGCTGGTGCGACTCCCTTTGTTTGCCATCAACTGACAACCCAGGAAGCTGGTGACATGCAGACTTGGCAACAGTGCCAAAAAGCACTCGACCGACGTCAGGAGGCATTGGAAAATATCATGAAGGAACTGGCCGACATGATCCAGGTGTTGTCCCAAGTGCACGCCCGAGGCGCACCAGGACAGGGGGAACGGCCACATCTGAAAATGAACATCGCCGTCTGGGATCTTAGCGTGATCAGCAAACTAGGGTCAAATGCCACCGAACCCACTCACTTCACTCCTCTAATTCATGATTGAGGTCCGAAGTCCACCGAACTTGAGAGGATGAGGAGGAGGAGGACGGTGCCCAGGAAGAGAGCTCACATCAAAGCGGAGGCTCAGACAGAACTGATAGCGATCGAGAAATAAATCGCAGCTCATCTGACTGCGAACGCAGCCAGACACGTAAAACTTTCGATCGATATTCTCACGAGAAGTGGGAAGAAAAGAGCCGAAAGGCCTCCAGTCATCGACTGAATTCCCAAGACCAAAAGGTTAAGGAACTGTTCCAGAGAATGGAATAGTTAGAAAAGAACTCTACCTCCCAAGAAAACCGAGAGTCCCACAAGGGAAGGACTCCCCTCTCTTGTCGAATCGAGACAGATCCCCTTCCCTGCAGATTCAAATTTCTAAACGTCCCCCTCTACAGCAGGGATAGTGATCCTTATAATCATCTGGACGCTTTCAACATCCAAATGGATCTGCAAATCTCCAACCCGGTGGTGAAATGCTGAGTCTTCTCAGCAACACTTGAGAAAATGCTGCTGACGTGGTTTAGAAGTCTTCCAGCTCACAACATTAGGAGCTGGGAAGAATGCCAGACCAAGTTCCTCGACTAGTATAGGGCCTTAAAGAGGCAACTTGCCCCCTCCTGCCATTTAGCTACGGTCTTCCAACAAAAGGATGAACCACTCAAGGACTATATCACAAGATTCTGACAAGAGGTCAAAAATGTTGAAGCTCGTCGGACGAGAGTATCCTCATTGCAATCTCTGTCAATCTCTAAAAAGATGAAAAACTGTATGAAGACATATACAAATCTCCTATCAAAAACCTAGGCAAATTCTACGAGCGAGCTGCTAAGGAGATCCGTTAGGAAGAGACTTTTGGCCCAAGGAAGCCGAAGAAGAAAGACGAAGCAGATACCTCCAAGGGGGCAAAAGAAGTGGGAATGAGAATAACCAAGGAGGCCGAAAGGGTGGTTAGGGAGGTCAAATCATGAAGAAAGCTCGAGGCAAGCCATATCAACCTCAACACCGCTACGAGACCTATACTATCTTGTCAGACACCCCAGACAGGATCTACATGACAGAGAGGGATAACGAAGACTTTGGTCGGCCTAAGCCCATCAAGACCCCCTGGACAAGAGAAATCAGAATAGATTCTATGCCTACCATAGCGAAGTTGGGCACAATACGTCAGATTGTTGGGCGTTGAAAGATGCCATCAAGGACGTAATCAAGAGAGGTCGTTTGAGAGAATACGTGCTGAAAGCTCCAGGACAGTGACCCCCGCACCCTCATCAGCATGCGACGCAGGGTCGTCAGACCCCTAAGAATGAGGAAGGGCCCTCCATGAGGACCATCTTCACCATACATGGTAGACCTCACATAGATGGTACATCGAATCAGTCACGTGATCGTTATGTATGGGCGGCAGGCCGTGTCCTTCTCACTAACCACACGTAAAATGATAGGCTAGCCAAAAGGGTGAAAACTATCGCGAATGACATCTCGTTCAAGGAAGAGGATGCATCAGGAGTTCATTTTTCACATAACGACGCCATCATCATACGGGAAAAAACCGATAATATGGAGGTGAGAAGGATAATGATAGATACTAGAAGCTCCGTCAATGTAATGTATAAAGCATATTTCGATTAGATAGGTGTAAGCACGGACTAGATAAACCCATCACCAGAACCCCTTTATGGATTCACCGGAGATGGAATACTTCCAGTAGGATGAATTAAGCTCCCACTCACCATAGGAGATCCCAACCGACAAACCACCACTATGACAGATTTCTTGATTATAGATTGTCCCTCAGCCTACAATGTGGTATTGAGATGTCCCGCCATGAACAATTTTGACATGGTAGCATCAACTAGAAAGCTTACCATAAAATTTCCTACTTCAAACGGAGTGGGATGCATCTGGGAATAGCAGCAAGCAGCCCATCATTGCTACGAAGAAGTAGTTAAGCTTGGGGTGCAAGGGAAAAAGGTGAACGTAGTTTCTAGGGGATACTCCCGCCCAATGAGCGAATAAGGGGTCACTTACGACCTTGACCCCTAAGAGGTGGATGCTGAACGAGCCACTAGGCCAGTTAAGGATCTGGAAAATGTGCGGGTAAGCGAGTCAGACGAGGAGAGGTGCCTAAAGGTGGGAAAGCGACTGCCACCCGAAGTAAAGATACAGCCGACAAATTTTCTTAAGGCAAACACGGACATCTTCACCTGGAACCATGAAGATATGGTAGGCATCGATCCGAGAATAATGTCACATCAACTGAACATCGATCCCCAGGCTAAATCAGTTTGTCAGAAAAGAAGATCGATGATCGCCGAACGCTACGTGGCACTTAAAGAAGAGGTGGACAAGCTCCTGGCTAACAATTTCATTAGGGAAGCGCAGTACCCCACCTGGGTAGCCAATCCCGTC
>JANHAO010023153.1:0-11978 GCA_026873985.1 Saraca asoca
GAGGCTACTATTTGAGCAATACTAAAATTCATTCAAGAGAATTGGAAATAACCTCTGTTCCAGGGTTTTCTGGTATAGGCTTGAAGGTTTTGCAGTATGTAGCCACAATGCATAACCTGGCCCTTTATCATTTGCATTCTGTTTTCATTTAGAGTATATATACTTCAAACTGCTATGGCAACTAATGGAAATTTAATGCAAAGTAAATCAAAGCTTAATGTGGATTTTTCATTATTTTAAGCAATGATTGCTAGGTTTGAAAACCCTTTTTTTATTTGAAGCAGGAGATGCTGTATTATTGTCACCTTCATCGACCAGTTACTGACGAATTTTATTATAATATAACTGATGAATTTTACTATATCTGATACTTTCAATCAATTTAAATAGAAAATCAGTTCAGAGATTAGAAGCAATTGAAATAAAACAAACCTGTCCAGAAACACCACTAGTCAATTTTCTCAAGTGACATAAACAGCATCAATAAAATGTAGCATAACAAAGTGCATAAGATGTAGTAAAAAGAAAACTAATCCAACTGATAGTGGAAAGCATGCTAACTTGTGAAATTCAATAAGAAAAAGGAAAGAAAAAACCTATACTACCATTCTACTGTCCATTTCATTTCCAACATGACTTTCAAGTCTGTTCTTGTAGCTATTAAAAACTTCAATGTAGCTTGTTCTTTTGGACACATTGTGAAACCATTTTCACCATTGTCAGTTTCAAGCTTAATATCTACTTCTTTCAAGTAATGCCGCCAGCATGAGAAATTACTCAAGCTCCTGCAGCACACTGGATTTTCATCTCTGTCCATAACAGTTGCAAGGAGGATCTGCCAAAACAAATAATGTTAAACTATTGTGTCAAAATCAAAATAAATACAAACGTTTATCATTCAATAATTTAATGTGAGATTTTCTTCTCAATGAGAGATTACCTCTGTGAACTTTCGGTGCATATATGTCTTAGTTTTAATCTTCATTTTTCTTGGATAACAACTCCATAGCAGACCTTCAACTAGAGCTCTGTAGTCTAAATTTGGAAATACATCATCAAACACCAATTCCTCCAGGCACTTTGGTGGTGGAATAAAGCTCTTATCTAATAGCATTGGAATGAATGTCAATGCTACCTTTGTATTCACCAGTAATGAAAAGGAAAATCATTCATCAGATCCAACAATAGAAGTAACAAGACAACCATATGCATACATAGTATATAGTACCTTTGATATGAATAATGCTAATTGCATTTCCATTCATCAGATTGTAACATGTGTATAATTGTGAATGGAGTTGCAAATAAATAGAAGAAAGAAGAATAGCGTCTTTTTCTTATGAGTACCTGAGAGCGCCGGAAATTCAGCTTGAGGTCAATTGTTGATGCCTTAAAACTTGATATATATTTCCTCAACGAAAGAAACCAAAGGGTGTTGAGATTGGCATCCCTGCACCTCAAATGTAAATTTACTTGTCCTTCACCAAGTAAATTCACGCAATTTGAAGCAGGGATTCTATTTCCTTCATATCCATAGAAATGAAGATCTGGACTGTCAATGTTCATCTCTAGTCGATTGAATTCACAGTTAGCATAGAGCTTCAACCGCTCAAGATTTGTAAGACCTGAAATTTTCATCACACTTTCTCTGTATGTGATAAATGATATGGATAGGTCTTCTAAAATGGGGAATCTGGAGAGAAATTCTGAGATAAAAGTAGAATTTGCGTTGGGATCTAACAAATCTAGAGTGAACTTGATAAGCTGATGACAGTTTATCACATCCTCTCTTCCCACTAATGACAATTTGAGGGTATGAAGACTAGGTGTATTCATCTCGATTTTCACACCAAATACCCCTGGTAATATAGTAGCTTTCGTAAGCTGAGGAAGATTATGAACCTGAATGGAATCTATACCCACGAGATCCTTGAGAATAAGCCTTGTCAAAAAAGGGCAGCAAGATATGAGCTTTTCCAGAAACTGAGAGTCTAAATGAACAAATCCTAAATTAAGCTTCTGCAGAGAGATGAACATTGGATTATGATGGAGTAAGCTACTTCTCAACTCACATCCCTTCAACTTTAAGATAACCAATGATTCACAGGCAAAAGTTGTTTGAGGCATCCTGCAAAATCGCAACCACGATCTTCCTACTTGGACATGGAGTTCTTGGATAGGGTTTCTTGTAGCCAAAGTTATCCACTTTTGTACAAGAAAGGGATATCTAGAATAGGAGGATTCCAAAACCAACTTAAATCTTTGCACTTTTGTTTTGAAAATGTGAAATATCGATGTAGATTCATCAACAAATTTCACAAGCGCATTCTTTTTTTTAACCTCATCGCATAATTCAAAACTTCCAACTGGCAGTGATTTCCAAGCAGAAAGCCATGACTTTGACAAAATAGTTGTACGAGCTGCGTCTTTGGGTGGCATGAAAAATATGATTTGATGCAGCATATCTTCCGGCAAATCGTCAATCGCAGCCATTATTGATGCAACTTCAAAGTTCAAAATCTTCCCTCACACAGAAAAAGAAATCAAAAGCAATGCCCTAATCAAGAGGAAGGGAAAGAACAGGGCCACTTGAAGAGAAAGTAAATGAGAAAGCTAATGTTTATTGAAATGCCACAACAAAAGAAATGAGTGTTAGTTTTGGAAGTTAGCCTGCGCGGCAGAGTTAGTTAGCCGTTAATCATTCTAGAACGTTGTCATCTAATTCTCTTCTCTTCCCTTTTCTCTCATCTCCTTTTCTCTTCTTATGTTAAAAGGCATTTTCAGTAAGTATTGCAATTTAGCTTTGAGGAGAAATTTCATTAATGATATTTATTTATAATAATAAAATAATTAATTGAATTTATATAATTTTTGTACATTAAGTCTGCAAAAGAATTTCTCCATCAAGGAGTGTTGGATTGCCCAGAATTCCTGGCAATAACCAAACCTTGTCCTTAATTTTTTTTTAAAAAATGGACAAATTCATTTTTTGAAAATAAACATGATATCAAATGAGTCTTAAACTCAATTGGTGTCAATATAAAGTTTAGAATTAATTTAATGTCATACTTTTATTTTAATGACAAAGTTACCCATTTCCTATTTTAATCTTCTACTTTGTATGGTATTCATTTGTGAAAGGTGTGAAGGAATTTTAATACACAATAGTATTATTTTGAAGTTGTTATGTACTTCAATTTTTTTTATGTCAGTCAGTTTTCATATAAATAATTTCTTTATCTAATTTTTCAAGATATGAAGTGGAAACATTTAAATAATTACAGCCACTTATTTTTTCTGAAATAAATTCTCAAAAGTTAGAGTATAAGTTGAGGGTGAGGGAAAGTTCAGTGGGATTGTAATGTAATCCACACGGGGAAAGGAAAGGAGGGATTCACACATATCAATGCTAGATGAAACAAAATTACATATTTAATTATCTATCATATGTAGAACCGCTATTATTATTCATTGGAAGGGAAAACAAATATTCATAGAGTATATATGTATATAACATTAATGGTAGAAATAGAAAATGAATTACAATAAAATAAACTCGTAAATGTGTGCAAGGAAAAGATGTGACAATAACCATTATTGAATGACAAAAACTCTTATGACTATGCAGCTAGTATCTTATCATTTCTTTCTATTCTATCAATTAATTGATATTGAATTTTCCTCCTACCCATCTAAGTGCTTACTTGTAGTTGTAGTTTTATTTATTAAAAAATAAGCATAAAAAAGATTACACAGCCATATATTGGTTGGGTACTTTATTCTATACATACACCAATGTTCATAATAATATTTTAATATGTATATTATTGTGTAAAAGATTGTTTTATCTCTCAAAACACATTCAAGACATGTTTATGATGTGATTTAAAATTTTTTAACCACTGTAAAATTAACCGTGGTAAAAAAAAAAAAATGGAATGCATAAAGACAATAGGTGTAATTTTTTTCTTTTGTTGTTGAAACATTTTTTTTTGATATTTTTGTTAAAGAAGGTAAAAATGTCTTATTTTCATATTCATAAAGCTCATAAGGGAAAGTCAATTCACAATTACAGAAAGGATTTGCATACTAAAAAAATAGACAAATTCATCTTTGAAAAATAAGCTTGACATTAAATTAATTTAAATTTTATATACCAACATCAATTTAATCATTCCATTACTTTATTAGTTTCTTATAGCGCCACACACAATTGTTTTTAGAATTTTTTATTTTTAATGTTTTGAGTTAATTTAAACTTAAAATATTATATGACAATATGTGTATCAATTGATTTGTCAATCAATAGAAAATATAATTAATTTATTTTAAAATAATATTATATTTGTATATGTTTTATATAGAGTTAACTAGGGTTGGACAAAATTTATTAAAGGCCGAAGTTAACCGATAATAAATGATTAATTGTGGCTAATTTTTTGCAACAATTAATTGCAGTTTAACATTTCAATGAAAATAAGTTAAATATGATTTATTCGGTTGAGATTTTTGTTAATTGAGACAAACCGAGCCCATCTGATTTAATATGACATTTCATAATCGCATACGGTGCGTTTTGAACCATATCGTCACCAACTTTAATTTTCCTGACATTTTCACACATTTTTTCAAAATTTCTCACCTTTTTATCTCTTCTTTTCTCTTCCCAAAACCAAACCCTCACAGCCTTACTTGCCCTCCTAGTCTAACCCCACCACCAATGGACATTTGCCGATCATACCACCACACCAACCATACCCCCAACTATTTTTTATTAGTAAGCAAATAAGCAAATAAGAGTGAATCCAAAGACTTTAATCTTCATATTTGCATCTCAATCCAGAAAGAGGAAACGAAAACCATCTTAGCTTATCTGTTCGAATGCTGCCGTCAAAGACCAACATTGGTGTTGAACAAGGTCACAAGAAAAGTTAGGATTTTGTTTAAGACCCCTAAAAATTAGAGCCACACACACACACACACACACACACACACACATATATAGATATATATATAAATAGAGAGAGATATGTAACATATATAGCATTTATCAAGGTAATAATAATATATATATATATATACACACACGCATGTGTATATATGTAATCATGTATCAATAAATGCTAATTCAATTTTAATATTAATTCTGATGATAATCAATCAATATGTACTTTTTTTTGCTGTTAGTTTTCTTTTAATAAGTCTAAAAGTCTCTCTCATTTTCATTCTTTTACAAATTACAAATACTAAAATCCCTCTCTCTCTTAACCAACTTTCTTTCTCTCAAACTTTCAATCTCACCACTTTAAAATTGAAATTTCACTCACTCAAGGACTCAAATTGAAGTACCAAATTATTTTGATAAGTTGTAAGTGTAATTTATTTGTATGCTAATCTATATTTGAGACAATAAAGTTCAAAGCCCATTTTATTATTTTCTTATTTTATTTGATTTGTTGATTTTTCTTTTGATAGCCAACATTTTAAAAAAACTTATTCAATCTTAAAAATGATTTCTAGATAGATTTGTTGTTAGTAATAATAAAAATATTATTACATCAGACTCAACACAGAAAGTTGAAAATGATTTAGAAAATAATGTTAAATTAAATGATGTTCATGAAGAAAGAAATGAAGAAGTAACACTTAATATTGTATTAAATAATGTTCATAAAAAAATGATGATGAAACATTTAATATTACAATATTTGTTGAACAAACTAATGAAAAATAAATGAAAATGAATTTATTAAAATAAATATGGTATTTGATCATCCAGGACATTGGATAAATATATATAGAAGGAAAAGTTAGAGACCTAATAATTGAAATGGGACCAATTAGATATAATGAGTTAGATTTTCTAAAAGATGTAAATAATAAATATTTTTCTAAATCATTTTATACTCAACATTTGCCAAATGGGGAAAAATATGATAGAAAATGGTTAATTTACTTGAAAGATCTAGATAAAATATATTGTTCTTGTGGTAAATTGTTTAATTCAAAATCTAATACAAGTCAATTAGTTAATGAAGGAACTAAAGATTCGAAGAATCTTAATAATAAGCTTAAAAATCATGAAACAAATCATGAACACATTGTTAATATGTGCAAATAGATAGATTTAGAAACAAGATTACAAAAAAATAAAACAATTGATAAAGATGTACAAATGAATTAACAAAGAAAAAGAACATTGAAATTTTTTTTAATTAGAATTATTTCTATTGTAAAATATATATCTTGTTAAAAATAATATTGCATTTCGAGGATCTAATAAGAAGATATATAAAAAAAAATAATGGTAATTTTTTGAGCCTTATTGAAATAGTAGCTGAATTTGATCCAATAATGCAAGACTATGTTAGACATATTCAACAAGGTGAACTTCAAAATTATTATCTGAGTTATATTATCCAAAATCAATTAATAGAATTATTTGCTTCTGAAACTAAAAATGCAACAATTAAAAAAATTAAATAAGCAAGATATTTTTTTCTGTTATCCTTGATTGTACGCTTAATGTAAGTCATCAAAAACAAATGACTCTTATATTAAGATGTATTGATATTATTAATAATTTAGTAAAAATTGAAGAGTACTTTTTAGAATTTTTAAAAGTAGATGACACATCCTAAAAAGGTTTATTTGATGAATTTGTAAATGCCTTGAAAAAACATGATCTTGATATTAATAATGTGAGGGGACAAGGTTATGATAATGGATCTACTGTGAAAAGAAAATATCAAGGAATGCAAAAATTATTATTGGATATAAATTCAAGAGCATTCTACACACCAAATGGTTTTCATAATCTAAATTTAATTTTATGTGATATAACAAATTCATGTACTAGAACTATTTTTTTTTGGAGTATTATAACGTATATACTCATTGTTTGCTTTATCTATCAAACGATGAAAAATTTTACAAGATAATGTGAGTAAATTTTTAGTTAAGTCCTTATCACAAACTACATGGGAAAGCAGAATAGAGTGTTAAAGTAATAAAATTTCAAACTCCAAAAATTAGAGATACTTTAATTCAATTGACAAATAATACCAATGATCTTAAGACAAAAAGTGAAGCAAGTTGTCTAACAACTTATGAAATTAAAAATTTTGAATTTTTATTGGATATGGATATTTGGTATGATATATTGTTTATGGTTAACTTAATAAGCAAAAACTTACAATATAAGGAAATGCATATAGATATTGCTATTGATAAATTAAAAGGTCCAATTTGTTATTTGAAAAATTATAGAGAAAATAGATTTGAAAGTGCTCTGAATTCAACAATAGAAATTGTTAGAGAAATAAACATAGAATATTTATTTCGTGAAAGAAGAACAATTCAAAAAAAAGAAAAAATTTGATAAAAACAATAATAATAACGAGGTAACATATATTGCTGACGAATCTTATCATATTGAATATTTTTTATACATAATGGATCACCTTATTTCTTCTATCGAAACTAGATTTAAGCAATTTATGGCATATGAAAGTATTTTTGGATTTCTATTTGATTTAAAAAAATTAAAAGCTTTAGATGAAAATGAATTGAAAAATTATTGTTTTAATCTTAAAAACTTTTTAAAAGAAGATGAACATTTAAATATTGATGATTTTGATTTATTTTCAGAATTAAAAGTCTTGAAAGAATTTTTAAAAGTAGAAATCAGTACTCCCATTAATATGTTAAATTATACAAAAGAGTTAGATTCTTTTCCTATTGCTTATAAAATATTATTGATAGTCCCAGTAATAGTGGCTTTAGTTGAAGGAAGTTTTTCAAAATTAAAATTAATAAAATCTTATTTAAGATCAACTATATCATAATATAAATTAAATGAATAAATTATATTATTTGTTAACAGTGTGATGTTGGAGTTTATTGAATTTAAAATTTTAATTAATAATTTTACTGCTATGGCCTTGGTGCTGAAACCATCATATTATGCTCATATTGAATACGGTTGGGTGATAGTTTTTGCTTTATATTTTCTATTTTGATTTGTACATCTGTTTAGCTTTTCTTTATTCTTTTATTTTTTTTTTCATGTTTTTGGTTCTAATGGAATTTTTCTTTCAATTTTTTTTTTCGTTATTGGCTTAAAACCAACATTAACCGCTCAAAGCTGTTTTAAACCCACCCAGACGGTTTAAAGAGGTTCCATGGTTCCATGCTTATATTGATTACGTACGGTCGAAAGGTTAGCAAATTCGTCAATAACGATTCGATTACAAAATTTTGACAAAATCGTTGTAAACTAATTCGCGTCCAGCCCTAAAGTTAGTTGAGATTTTTATTCTTATAATTCTTTTAATTTATAATTAGATCGTATTAGTGTTTTTGTTCTTTGTACTTATATCATTTTAAATTGTTCCTAATTAAATTTTAATCATCAACTATCGTTAAATTAAATTACTAACATGACAAATTAATTGATGAGTTGACATGATGGCTTAAAATAATTCTACACCATAATCATCCCATTAAATTAATTTCTTTTTCACAAATTACTATATCAAATTTTAATAGAAAAAAATTATTTTAGTGAAGGTAAATATATTATTTTTGATTATTTCTTGTCAAAAAATAACTGTGTTGATGTATGATTTTTGTCAACCCAGGTCCCTTGTAACCCTAAATTGCAAATTGATAGTGTGAAAGAGGGAGAGATGAAGAGAGGAAAAACAAGGGGACACCAAAAGTTTTTAACGTTATTCGGCTAAAGTCAATCAACTCATATGTTCACGGTTATCATATTTCTTTGTTTATATTGATAGAGTTTTTGTATTTATTGGATTCTCTCTATTTTTGTAGAGTTTCTATTTCTCTCAGAGAATCCTCTCAATCTAATATTCAATTCTTTTCGTCTAAGTCGGTCTTCCCTTGTATAATAATTTTAACCTTTATTTATAGTTACTGGGGTTACAATCTTAATGTATTTAAAAAAAAATAATAAATTAATTGCAAGTTAATTTCTATCAGTTGATGTCTGCAAGTTGGTCTCTTTTTGGGTTTAACCATAGCGAGTGTGCTTCGACCTACGGGCTAGACTTAATAACTTGAGGCTGTTGCTGATTTTTGACTAGCTATTTGAGCTCATGTTTAAAGACTTGATGCCTTGCTTCAATAACCTAAATCCCAGTTGAGCTAGGCCTTTTTTAACTAGGCCTGTCTATTAGGCTTTTAGCAGTCCATTTGCATGATTTCAAAAATACCCATAACATTAACCCCTATCTTTTAGTGCGATCTGTGGACTAGGAGCTGTAGGTTGCTAGTAAAAGCTAGCGATTGTGATTTGTTATATAGTCATTTGGACTTTTGTTCTGCCATTTTGTCTGCTCGTACCATCATTACTGCATTTAATGCACGCATATTTCTATAGCCCTCAACATGACAAAGTTCGAGCCTTGTTATTTGTTGGACTGCCAGATCGAGGGCAATTGATTAGTCTCTAGATCAAACGGTGGGCTATTTAGACTTTGTAAGGTGAAGAGAATTCTTTTTTCCTCTATTTTTGAAAACTGATGCTCTGCCTCTTGTTTGTTTCTCAAGTTCTCGAATAGTCACCACCATTCCTGCTCTCTGGCTTCGTTGAGTTTGCCTTCGAGTGTTTTGGATTTGGATTACTAGTGACCGGCTTTGCTCATCACTTTCTTTCTAGAACTCATCTCATTCTTATTGATACGGTAAGCTTTTTTGGACTCAAAGCTTCTGCATTTTTTTGAATGCCTGGCTCTGTTGGTTTATGGTATTTCATTGCCTAGTTCAATGGCGTGTGTGTGTTTGTTGTTAGATACTTTGTCAATTGGTTTTAGAGTTGTAGACTGTAAGATTTAGCATTATGTTTCCTAAGGTTTAGTGACCCAACAAGCTTTGTTGATTAAGCCCCCCTTGCCTTCAATAGTCTGGGTCTTAAATGTGGTGACCAAAGGCGTATATGGCCTATAGCATAGGAAACTCTTAGTCTTGGTTTTTTAAGTATGGTCTTGCTTGTAGTGACTTAACCATTCCTTTTTCTTGTGTAGATGGCTACAGGTTATAGACATTATGGTCACCAAGTAGGAATTGTTGATGATTCTGATTCTGTAGCTCAGAGTGAAGAGTTAGTGTGTTCCATAGATGAAATGACCTTTAGGAGTGGCGAGGTCACTGAACAACTCATTGCTCGACCTGACCCTAGTGAAGGTTAGCAGGTTTCCAAAAGGTCTTCAGGTTACATGGTTTTCAATCACCACCCTTCATCCATTAGGCTTGACAAGCTCAGGAGCATAACTGAAACATATCGTTTTCCCAAGGGTTGTCATATTAAAGCGCCTTCTCCTGACAATCGTATAGCTTATCCTCCTCTAGGATTTGTTGTGATAAGCACTCACTGCCTCAATGCTGGGCTTAGGTTCCCAGTTCACCTTTATATTGCTGAGTTGTTAAATAAACTAAGGCTTTGGCCCTTTTAGCTGACCCCAAATTCTTACTCCTAGCTTATCTTTCTTACACTTGTTTATTTGAGGAATAATCTCCCACCACCATCTGCAAGGGTTTTTTTTTTTTACCATCTTTATAGTATCAAGAGCACGGGTCTGCAGGATGGGGTTTATTATTTCTTAGCTCGATAGGCTGTGTATAAGAGGATTTTGCCACAGGGTGATGCCAAGGGCAAATCTAACATGGGGAATTATAAGTCCCATTGGTTTCTTGTCTCTTGCTTATCCTTGCATTATCTTCACATTTTTGGTTTTGTTCTTACTCCGGTGAGTGAGCTGACGACATGCGAGCTTGCATGAATTTGTATACTGTATTTCATTATTGGTCTGACATGTGTTTTATTTTGTAGACGGAGCTGGTAAGGAGAAACCAACATTAGAGGCTGAGGAGGTTGAGGTGCTGGGTCAATTTGCTGTAGTGAACGACCTCAAGAATGATCTCAAGTTTGATGAGGATCTTCTATTTTCTCATAAGCTTGCTTCGGCTTTAAACATTGAGCTAACTAGAGACATCGGAGCTTGTCAGATTAGGGAGGTTGGCCTAGCAAACTTCCAAGAGTACGAAGAAATGGTGAGGATGAATCTTTGCATGCCCCCAATCCCATACTCGATCTGTGAACACTACTGCTATAGCAACCTCATCGAGTTATGTTGCTACTGTAGCACGTATTGATGTAAGTGAAACTTCTTTGGCTGTAGTAGTAATAACCTTACAGGTGCTGGTCCCCACCTTGTAGCCTTAGATGGTTGAGGCAATCAAGGTCCTATCCCCGTCTGAGCCCCTTCCAACAAGCAATGAATAGATAAGGGAAGGAGGTTGTTGTCACCACAGAACGAGTGACACCTGAGGTCGAGACTGAAGGGTGAACTGACGACCTTGGACCAAAGATTGGGGAGTGGTTCAACTTCCTTAAGGAGAGTGTAGATGTGATCCTAGGAGCTAGCACTAAGACATTGGAGTCAGAGGTGTCCGATGAGGGTCTAATGGACTATATAACTTATCACGGTCTGCTAGTAAGTTAAGTTCTTTTGACTTTAGTGCTTTTGCCCCTTTGTTAGCTAACTCATCTATTTGATTTTTTAGAGCATATTGGGGGTAGTAAAGTTGAGGGATAGGCTCTTGGCTTGGAAGGAAGATAAAGAAAAAATTGAAGGTGACCTGGCCACTACAAAAGTTGAGGCTTTGGAGCTGAAGGGCATAGTAACAAACACCAAGGATGCTAAGAAAGAAGTGTCACGACCCAAATCCCGGGCCCGTGACCGGCGTAGAAGGTCACCTTCAGGAACCCCTTTCCTTCAGGAAATCCCTTACAAGCCTTACTATGCAACCATGACAATACCAATGCATATAAGTTATATAAGACAACCAATATAAATTTTATTATTTCTATCGAAAATTCGACAGAGTTTCCTCTATTTTTCAGACATCTGGCCACATGGCCTACATTTAAAACAAAGGGCTACACGCCCATCAAA
>JANHAO010023154.1:0-12000 GCA_026873985.1 Saraca asoca
TTTGATCTTCATACATCTTCAGTTAAAGAATTTCCTGAAAATGGATAAATCATTCTATAAAATAGTTAGTCCAAGAAAAATATAATATTGTCTTTTCAATTGTTTTTCAACATCCAAAACTAATTAAGTAATGATGTAAAGCTCTTTTGGGGTTAAAAAAACTCTTTAAGGTTAACACCCCCTTTAGCCAACGGCTCCTTTCCTAACTTATGCCTAGAGCAATTCAAAAAGTGCTCAGGAGTCTAGTTTGGCAAGGTTGAATCTCATAGCAAAATCATGATGAAATAATCCAAGATTTGCACAATACTCCCTAGCAGCCAATAAGAAGAGTTATGTAGGGAAGTCATGTGTAGCAAGCCATTCACGCCTCCTAATATACTATAGTTGGCCATGCAAGCCTCAAAATGGCTAAACTACTAGAAACATGGGAAGCTTAACTAAAGCATCCATCAGGCCATTCCATGAAGAAGCAAGAAAAGCTTCTCAAGCTCTATAAGCTAGTCCGGGTTCAATGGAGGACCCAAAGGATAATTGGCTATTCTAGATCGAATGATCCAAAGAAAATAAGACTGCCATGCCAATGGCCATAGATTATGACAGTAAGAGGTATGGCCTAAAGTAGGTGAAATGAAAGAATTGAAGTCTAAAATGACAATGTAGCAGAGCAAAGACCTTGATTGCACAACAGACCATGAAGATTTTTGCAACTCCTAGAAAGTTAGGGAGCTTATGTTATGGGTAAAATTCGATCCCACAAAATAGACTGGTAAAGGCTCAGCAGAATATAAGTCCAAGCAAAAGGAGTTCAGCTCATTAAGGTTGAGGACACCAAGTCCTAACTCGCATACTCGATAATTGATCCTGCATGAGCTCACTTCACTGTAAGTGAGCCCTATCTTGCTAAATGAAGGCTAGCAGTGACCCTGAGTGAAGGGTCTCAGCTCGCGAAGTGAGGCACATTGCCCAGCCAAAAGGTTCAACGAGACAACACACTAAACAAGCTTATGTCAGGTCATAAACAAGGCACCCACCTACAAAAAGTAACCTACAAAAGCCAATTTGTAGGAATTTATATTGTCTTGTACATTTAATATTTAATGTAACTTATTTACAATATATAAAATTACATTTGTAACCTCTAGCCTCTGTAAATAGGAGGAGGAGGATCCTTGTAAGCTAAGCTGAAATAGCTATATTGAAACTTTGTAGAATTTCCTTCAAATTAATAAAAGTTACCATGGACATAGAGATTAATACTGCCTAGTTTTAGCTAAACCACGTTAAAAATATTGCATGCCATTGCCGTTCTTCCCCTTCACCATCTTCATTATCTTTTTTATCTCCCTTTTTGTTAACCAGAAAGTAGTTTGGGGTTCAAGAACTGATCTCAGGTGATAGAAATTTGATAGAACCAGATTTTACTATCAACATATATATATTTGTATATGTATGTATCCTAGGTGTAAATGTGCTTATATTTACATGTATAACCAAAAGGAATTTTTAACCCAAAATTGGTTAGCTTTTCTATTCACTGAGTAGTCATACTTATTTCATTCATTAACATTTTTTAGGTTACTAAATAGGAAGAGGTTATCTTAATTAGGATACACTCCAAGAATGCATGTGTATTAAATCAGATACATGGTTCCTAGACATACTACTAGTGGTTAGTGTTCATTTAGATAGGCATTGAATCTTTAGTTATGAAATGATTTTAATAAAATATTTTATTTAATTTTTTAGATTTTATTTACTCAAAAATGTTTTCGATACATTATGCATATTATGAATTTTATTAAAAAAAAGGAGTTAAGAATCATATTTCTACATTTATTTTCATGATTTCAAAAGTTACAAGAATTTTTAGTAAGAATATGCTCATAGGTTTACAAATCACTATAAGATGATTGGTGTCAATTACACTCCTAGATTTTAGAATATGACAAAAATAACATCCCCTACCAATGATCCATTATGCCAATATAATTTATTTAATTTATTTTGTAAGGGAAAAAGACAAGTTCTTTACGTAACACCTATGAAAATGTTATGACTTAAATATAATTTCCAAAACAAGAAGAAAATTATGATTTCAAATGTTTTATCATTATGGTTATATACATATAATATATGTACTTGTTATGTAAGTCTTATGACTAAAAAGGATTTGAACCCAAAGGAAGGTAGAAACCCTCACTTCATTGAGTACCGTGGTTAGTGCTCAACCTTCACTTTTCTATTTTTTCAAAAATAAAAAATTATGAGGGTCTTGATTAAGCAAGACCCCATTCTACATGCAAGAGGTAGGATATATGTTTAGTATGTGAGTTACACAGAGTAGAGAGCTAGTGATTAGTTAGGCCGAGCCTATCTTTTAAGAGCGATAGATTTCTTTAAAAATATTTTATCTATTTTTAGATCATTTATGTTTCCACTGCATAAAATTCTTTGACTTGGTTTGAAACTATAGTGTGCACATTGTTAATGAATTTTATTTAAGCATTAAAAATAAAGAGTTTTTATTGCATATGAATTATGAGTCATGGGCTTGTGGGTAACCCCTAAGTGATTAATGCCAATCACAGTTTTATGAAATTGGGGATGTGACACCTAGTTTGCAAATCATTCTCACAAATTCTAAAAGAGAAAGTATGAGAGGAAGCATGAGACTAAATGAATGAGAAGTGTGTCTTGCCAATGCTTCAATTTATAATAGAGGAGAGTCCATAAATTCCCAAAATTTAGCTTTAATCTTTTACTTAATTTTCTCCAATCAAAATCAACCTCTGATTTCTCAAATCACACACCTAGACAAAACTTGGGTTAGGTGCAATTTTAAACCTTTTAAGATGGCAATCCTTTGATTCCCTCAAAATTTAGCTCATCAATCATTTGATTTTTTCCATCAAAAATCAACTTATCAATCCCTTGAATTATGTTGTCATGTATATAGACAATGACTTGACTAGATTCAATGTTGGAATGAGTGGCATATGGTTGAAATAAGCTTTTATGACTTGAAATGACATAAAAAAAATTAAAGGAATTCAATAATAGCATTTATTGAATAATTATGCAATAATATCACATTTATACCTCAAATTAAAAAATGCTGCTAATAAATCTATTTCAAGATGTGTTTTTTATGCACTTATCACAACCCTCAACTAGCTCATTATTAGTCCTTTATCACTTGACTTTCTCTTATTTCTTAATACTTATAATGAATTTGTAATGCAAATAATTGCACTACGATCTAACTACCAAGAATGTCTTACTAGAGCTAGTGGAATATCTTGATTTATCGTGATTACACTAAAATCAGCTTTCTTGCTTCTCAAAATTAGATTCCTTTAGGTGTGATTTATTTCCATGCTCAGCACTTGATCCATGTGAAACAAAGTGAGTACAAAAATCTTTCAATTCTTCATGTTATATTTATGTTTCTAGTCTTATGTTAATAATATTCTCCTTGAAAATAATGTTATGAGTCCTATGATTAAGACAAAACATATATTATTTACATACGGAGGATTTTAGTTATGCCTTCTTCTTTTTTTATTGTTAGGCATATGGATCCATTAACAAATCCCAAGGTCCTTTTGGCTTGTCTCAAAGATTTTATGTTCAAAAGGTGCTCAAAGGGTTCAATGTGTTTTATGTGCTTTCCAAGTATTGCACTCTTTTAGAGGAGTGAGATTCTTTCTAAAACCCAATGTCCTCAAAATAATGTAAAGATTGAAATAGGTCTAGTATGCTTCCATTGTTGGTAGTTTGTTGTATGCCCAAGTATGTACACATCTTGATATCACTATTGGTTTAGTGTAGTTAGGAGACACTTAAGTAATCCTGGTCTTAAATATTGGACTGGTGCAAAGAAAGTTATAATGTACCTATAAGGTATAAGGAATCTCTATGTTGATTTATTACAGATTTGGTCATCTGATTGTTGCAGGCTACTTTAACTTTGTTAACGATGGATTTTGGTTCTGCCTAAATCCAGCCAACTGAAGAAGTTTTTTTGAACTCAAGCTACATTCCATTTGAACACATGTGAAGCAATGACCAAAAACCTAGAGGAGAGGGGAAAGCTGGATGAAAACAAGAGGATTTTTAACGTAGTTCGGCCAAATTTGGACAGTACCGGACCCTACGTCCATGGTAATATTATTGCTTTGAAGAAGATTCTACAGAGTTTCAGTATAGCAATCTTAACTTTCTTATAATAGTTTCCCTCCTCCTATTTATAGAGGTTGGGAGGTTAGAAATGTAATTTTATAAGTTATAATTCTATTACATCAAACATTAAATATATAAGACAAAATGATCTTCTGCAAATCAGCTTCTATAAGATGCTTTTTGGGGGGTGGGCCCCTTGTCAGTAGGCTAATATAAGCTTGTTTGGTGCCCCATCTCACTGAGCTTTTTAGTTATGCTACATCTCGTGAGCTATCTTCAACTCATGGTCACTGTGGATCTTCTCAGAATAATGACGAGCTTGCAAAGCGAGCTTGTACAGAGCAAATTGTTGTCTTATACGAACTGGGCTTTTCTTACCTAAGCCTTATCCCTGCTAGCTTGTTTCCTCATGTACCGAAATACACTTATAACATAAGCCCCCCAACTCATAATTTGCTTTACAGACTGGGAGTTGAACAATCTTGCTGGGAGAGGGCCTTCTTTATGGATTAATATGCAATCAAAGTCTTCAGTCAGCTTATCATTTCATTTGTTCTAGGCCATACTTCATGTTATATGTGTCTCATTACCATAGATGAGTCTGTCTTGTTTTCTTCTGAGGCATTTAATGGAAGTGGTTAGCTGTTGATCTCCAGACTCTTTGGTGAGAGTAGACTGCTTCTATTTAAGATGAAGGAGGTCTTCCTTCCTTCTTCAGAATTCTGATGGAAACTTCAAATGAGCCCTTCATTCTTTTGATGGAGAGTTTTATCCAGAGAGACGTGCATGCTCTGCTACATAAGAAGCCTTCTCAGGCAATCGTCCTTCTTCAAAAATGAGGGAAAGCTAGTGATGCCATGAGGTTTCCTCCTTCTAACTTTGTTGATCTATTGCAGACTTGGTGATCTGATTGTTACAGGCTACTTTACTCAGTGATGCTGTAAGGTTTCCTCTTTCCAACTGCTCTGACTTGTTTTCCCTAAATCTGCTACATTGGGTAAAAAGCTAGAAGAAGTTTTGAACCAAGGAGGTGGCAAGGGAAAGAATTAAAGAACTGGAGTATTTGTTAGTCCTCCTGCTGATCAAAGCTCTCCTCTGGGGTGCCAATCTTTCTTCCATAATGTATAGCTACATTGCACTTGACTTGTATTTTAACTCTTTCTAATGTAAATTCGCCTCACTGAGGCTTTTTAATGAATAACTTTCTCTTTGTGTTTCTTGTATTCTGTTGCTTGTGTTACTGATAATAATATGAACTTCTAGTGAGCATCACAATATCATGGAATGTTTAAGTAACCAATTGATCACATTTTTTGATAGATGATGAATCTGAACACTATAGAGTTTATCCATATGCAATCACCTATGAACTGTAAATTTTAGGTAATATAAGGGCTACGAACATTTTAGCTGCATGAAAGCTACGAACATTCAACAGCATGAGAGTTGTGAACACTTGGTTGCATAAGAGCTGTGAATACTTGGTTGCATGAAAGCTACAAACACTTGGTCGCATGAAAGCTATGAAAGCTTGGTCATATGAGAGTTATGAATACTTGGTCACATGAGAGCTACGAACACTTGGTCGCATGAGAACTACAAACACTTGGTCACATGAGAACTAAGAACACTTGGTCACATACATGTGGTGCCTAAGAAAGTTAGTCATATGTATGATTAATAAGAGGTCATATGCATATGGTGCCTAAGAAAGTTGGTCATGTGTGTCATTAATAAGAGGGCACATGCACATGGTGCCTGAGAAAGTTAGTCATATGCATGGCCGCATGTGTGTGGTGCCTAAGAAAGTTAGTCTTGCTCAAGATAACATGTATATGGTGCCTAAGAAAGTTAGTCATATACATGATTTATAATGTTGGGTGCACATGGTGCCTAAGAAAGTTGGTCATGTGCCTGAGGAAGCTACATACATATGATGCCTAAGAAAGTTAGTCATATGCACGAGCTAGAGGTCGCGTACATATGATGGCTAAGAAAGTTGGTTGTATGTGCTAGAATGCCTGCACCTGGTGCCTAATAAAGTTAGTCACGTGCATGTCAAGATCGCCTGCGCATGGTGCCTAAGAAATGGTGCCTAAGAAAGTTGGTCATGCACGAAGCAAAATACCGTGTATATGGTGCCTGAGAAAGTTAGTCATATACACGGGTAAATCGCATGTATGTGGTGCCTGAGAAAGTTGCCCCTATGCATGATGATATTGTATGGACATGGTGCCTAAGAAAGTTGGTCATTTGCATACTTGATCATATTAGGACGATACCATAAAGCACGTCATTCTAATGCGATGTCAATTTAAATTAAAACTCAAAAGGATATAGTTGTAAGCTGAAATGAGGGAAGCTCGCATCTTGAGGGAAAACTTCTAGATTAACATTTGCTAAGGCTTCACCCAAACTATATACATCAAACTTGAACTACTCTTTTCATGCTTTATTACAAGGCTAAAATATGATTCTAACCATCACAGAATGCTCTTGCTCAAGACTTCACTGAGGCTGAGAGGACTGTTGTCTCGTGGGTTGTAATATGTTTTCTTTTAGATGGCCTCTCTTAATCAAATCATCGATTGCATCTCAGAGGGCTCGAAAATCAAAAGTGTTATGCCCGGCCTCGTGATGGTAAGCATAAAACTTGTTTATGTTTCTATTCCCATGAGGAGTCCTCATGGGAGCAAGAATCCCGAAGTCTTCTCTACCCCTTTCAGTCACAAAAATCCTATCTCGAGTGTCAGCAAGGATGCTATAATGATCGTGACGACCTACAGGCTGAGGTTGGTCAATTTTTACTTTCTTCGAAAGCTGGCTACTGGGGCTGATCTTCTAACCTTAATTATTTCTCTTCTTGTTCTGCTCAGAGCCACTCACCTTGTCCCTCTAATTCTCTGAACCAAAAGTCTCTTCCCATCTAATCTATTTTACAGATTGATCATAGAATTCACCCAGGTCTGTAATTAGGGATTTGTATATGCTTTTGTACAATTTGCCATCCTTATGAAGTCCTACTGAGATTACTATCAAGATGCTTTCATCAGATAGACCTTCAATGTTGTCTATGTCATGCCTGAATTGGCAATGTGTTCTTTCAACGATTCGTGCCTGTGTTAAAAGATTATGGCAAGATGGCAAGGGGCTCGAGCTGCTTCTTTAGCGCCCTATATTGGTAGAGGAATTTTTCCTAGCATTCCTCCCAGCTACTTATACTATGAGCTGGAAAACTCTTGAACCACATTCGAGGTGCATCTCCTAATGTATCTAGAAAGATATGACACTTGATCAAAGGGTTGCTTGTTCGAAGATTCATCTGGATGTTGAACATATCCAAGTGATTGCACGGATCACTATCCCCATTGTATAGTAGGATAGAAGGGATCTTGAGCTTATGAGGGAGGGGCTTCATCTCAATTTCCTTAAAGAAAGGAGTTTGTTCCTCCAGATGACTTTGATCATCTTGAGCTTGGGGATGTGCCTCCAACTGCTTCACCCTCTGAAGTAATTATTCTACCAATAACATCAGCCCCCCAAACCGCTAGCTAGAGGCCTGACAGCTCCTCCTATCTTCTTGATCGCATGAGTGGTGACTAGAAGTGTGCTCTTGATTAGCTCTATTCAAGCTTCCAGCCTACCACTACTAATGAACATCTCTAGGCATGACGACTTCAACCTGCCTTTGTAAACCTTGAGCTTATGCTTGGGCCAACATTTGAAATGCTTTTGCCATTTTTCTTACTAAACCTTTTAGCACCTCTTGGCATTGGAGCCATGTTTGTATTTCATCGATCTCGGGAACAGTGGCAGCAGGCTAGCGATGAACTGAAGGGAGCAAAT
The DNA here is from genome assembly GCA_026873985.1 of Saraca asoca. Lineage (NCBI taxonomy): Eukaryota > Viridiplantae > Streptophyta > Magnoliopsida > Fabales > Fabaceae > Saraca > Saraca asoca. Next base: position 8,029 of record JANHAO010023154.1, read on the forward strand.
CATTGGTAGCTCCAACAGTAGAAGAACTTACTGTATGATCTTCAAGCTAGTTATTGACAGCCTGAGACTTTCTGACAGCTTTTCCCCTGGCCATTATGATCGGACCAAGGATGAACCTAAGCATAGGGAATCAACCAAAAATGCAGATGAGTCCCCATAGATGACACCAAAATGTTGATGGTAGATTTTAGTTCTGCCTAAATCTAGCCAACTGAAGAAGTTCTTTTAGACTCAAGCTACACTTTGGTTGAGCAAATGTGAAGCAATGATAGAAATCCTAGGAGAAGAGGGGAAAATCAGATGAAGACAAGAGAATTTTTAATGTGGTTCAGTCAAATTTGGGTAGTACCTAACCTTACGTCCATGATAATGCTATTGTTTTGAAGGAGATTCTATAGAGTTTTAGTATAGCTATCTTAACTTTCTTACAATGGTCTCCCTCCTTCTATTTATAGAGCTTGGGAGGTTAACTTTTATAGGTTGCTTTCTGCAGGGTGAGCCCTTGTCAGTAGGCTGATGTAAGCTTGTATGGTGCCCCATCTTGCTGAGCTTTTTGGCTTTGCTGCATTTTGTGAGCTGTCTTTGGCTTGGGGCCACTACGAATCTTCTTGGAACAATGACGAGCTTTCGAAGCGAGCTTGTGCAGAGTGAATTGCTATCTTATGCAAACTGGGCTTTTCTTACCTAAGCCTTATCCCTGCTAACTCGTTTCCTCATGTACCAAAATACACCTATAACAAACTTTGATTTTTTGAATTATGTAGATGACAAAAAGTTGATATTTGGATGCATCTTTATGATGATAAGAGGAGTTCTACCATGAAAACTATCAAGTAGTCAATTACAACAATCTCTATTATAAAGGCAGAGTGCATTGCATGTTGTTAAGCCACTTGTGAGGCTTTTTGGTTATGGAATATGATGTCTGGATTCAGAGTTATAGAGAGCATATCTAGAACCTTAACCATATCTTGTGACAATGTGCCACAATGAACTTCTCTCAAAAATAATAATGAAACTACTGCCCAGGCAAAGCATTGTGATATTAAGTATCAATTTGTTAAAGAGAAGATATGTAAGCATTATATATGTTGCCATAGATCGTATGCTTATGGATCCATTAACCAAAGGCTTAAGTGTTAAATTGTTCATAAACAAGTGATTAGAATAAATTTGGCTTAGCCTTTTAATGTTCAAGTTGGTTTTGCTCAGTCCTGAAATGTAAAATCGAAAAATTTTTCAGAAAACCCTAACTGAGCAAAACATCCCGGATCTCGTTGGTATAGAGTATTCTAACAACTAACACCTAAATGGACAAGTCAACTAACCTTTGGCTGAGCTTAGTTGCAAATGTCCACCAGAAGTCCAGTCCAAGTGTCTTGCTTCTAGCAGTTGCTCACGCTAGAAAACTCTTGCAATGGCCTCAACTTTTGAGTTTCTGATCTAGACCTAAGTGCTAGCTTGAGGAAAGGAATGAATTTTGAGCTTCAAAAGCTGAAATTGGACCATGGTGGAAAACCCTAGTAGAGCAGTTGTTTCTCAATTTTTCCTTTTTCCTCTCTTTTGTGTTCAAAATGCAATCGTTGCCAGGGAAAACGAGCGACCCAAATGACATGTCGTTTGGCCAGCTTCCTTAAGCCAAAATGACATGTCGTTTTACCCCACTGAAAACTATTTTTTAGTCCTAATGATTTCTACTAATTGTGGTTTAGTCCCTAGGTATCCAAATTATGGTTTTCAAGGCCATAACTCATTTTTCGTTTTGCGTGTGACAGGATAGGCCCTCAAAATATTGGCAAAAGCCCAAAATACCCTTCAAACCAATTAAAGGCATATAAAATTAATCTAATTAATTTATCCAAATTAATTACTTATGGACTTTAAGCTATAAGTGAACTCTAGCAAGCTAATATAGCTACCTAAATTTCAACGGGAGTCATCAATGGTGACAAGCCTATCTGTAGATGATCTTAATGCATGATTGAATCCCTTCATTACCCATATCCGAATTAGTCAAAGGTATGGATAAACATCAACCTTTATAACTAACCATGGTTTCTCAACTTTGTGAATTATTTGACTCAAAAGAATCCAAGCATTCAAATCCAATCTGAGTCTCGATTCAACCTTGCACAAGGATTTAATTAGTCAAACTAATTCATTGAGTAGCCTCAGATATCACTCTAAAGAGTGGTAATGAATCCTCTCTTTATTAGGCAATATCTAACTGCATTTTTAGAAATACCCAACTTAAGTTTTTATTGTTTCTCATGAATAAAGTCACTTTTGACTTGGTTAAAGTATAACCTTCCAACCAAAAGATATCCCTCAATCTCAAGTCGAAGGATTGGTCATACGATCACCACTGGAGGTTAACTATTAATGTGGCTCCATATAGTATCTCCAATTGGGTCTGACAAGATCACAATTGTCAATTATATTTCTCCAAACTAACTGAGTCGAGTCTATGTGTGTATTCAGATGTAACTCTCTTACATCTCAGCTTGTGAGGTCAGCTGCTCATCAAATAAGAAATCACCACATCGTCTAGTCTCCATGGATCTAATAACGCCCAATTATTAGATCTTGACTAGTGTCATTTTGGTGTAGAAATTATAAATCATTAATAATCAATCTCATAATCCTATAACTCTTTATAGGATCAATTAAATGAACTTCTCACCATGCACATCATCTTAATATGCAATAAATAAGAAATGCAATGTAAGATAAATAAACAATCTTTACATATTATCAAATCAATACAGAGAGTACGGTCATAGATACAATAGAGCTTAATCCCAATTGGCTCTAGGGCACCTATCTTAGACTTACAATCTCCCACTTAACCTAGAGCCAACTTGTCATATGGCGTAAACCTAATGACAATACATGTTGCTCAAACTTCTATTGAGCCAATGTCTTGGTCAATGGATCAATTATATTATCCTATGTCAGTACTCTCTCAATACTAACATCATCCTGATCTATAATCTCTCTAATCAGGTGGGAACACCACAGTACATGTTTGGATCACTAATGAAATCGTGGTTCCTTAGCTTGTGCAACAACTTCATTGTTATCACAAAACAATGTAATAGGACAATCCATGAATGGAACCACTCTGAGCTGAGAGACAAACTTCTTAATCCAAATAGCTTCCTTTGCCACTTCCAAAGTAGCAATATACTCAGCCTCTATTGTAGAATCTATGGTTGTATCTTGCTTGGAAATTTTCCAACTGACCACTCCACCATTTAGTACAAATACCCAACCTAATTAGGATTTACTATCATCTCTATCTGATTGAAAGCTAGCATCTGAATACCCACTTACAATCAGATCTGAACAACCTCCATAAACCAAAAACAGATCCTTAGTTCTTCTCAAGTACTTAAGGATGTTTTTGACCATAATCCAATGTTTCTCACTGGGGTTAGATTGATATCTGCTAGTGATGCTCAAAGCAAATGAAACATCGGGCCTTGTATATAGCATGGCATACATTATGGACCCAATTTTTGAAACATATGGAATCCTTTGCATATGTTCTTTGTCAGATTGTGTATTTGGACACATGTCCTTAGAGAGATGAATGCCATAAAGAATAGGGAGGTTCCCTCTCTTGGATTCCTCCATACTGAACCTTTTTAGTATTTTGTCTATGTATGTTTCCTGAGAAAGCCCTATCAATCTATTCTGTCTATCTCTATAGATCCGAATACCAAGAATATAGGTTGCTTCCGTAAAATCTTTCATGGAGAATTCCTTGGATAACCATATCTTAATGGTTTGCAACATAGGAAAGTTATTTCCTATGAGCAATATGTCATCTACATACAACACAAGGAATGATATGGAACTTTCCTCAACCTTATGATACACATAAGCATCATCTTCATTTTTTATAAAGCCAAAAGATTTGACTGTCTCATCAAAATGAATATTCCAACTCCTAGATGCTTGTTTAAG
>JANHAO010023155.1:0-11991 GCA_026873985.1 Saraca asoca
AGTTTAATTTAATCCACGAAAGTAGGTATTAGATTAAATTAGGTACGATTATTAGACCTTGAAAGAGACTAGTAATTAATGAAGGTCAAATCAGCCCCAATTGCCTAAATAATTAAAATAAGAAAATCTTATAATATTTGCCAAGAATCATAGGTGAGGTGAGCCCTAATCCTAGACCTTTTACTTTTGATATCTTCTTTTAATTACTTCTTTATTACTTTAAATTTCTTCTTTTATTCTTCTTTATCTCTTTTCTATTCCCTATTACTTGCTCTTTTCTTAGTAAATTTGGATAGTTGAGTTATAAAGGATAGTTGAGTTATAAAGATTCTAATAATTGAAATAGCTTCCCTGTGGGATCGACCCGTATTTGACAGTACTAGCTACAGCTACGCTGTGTACTTGTGGATATTTAAAAACAAATTTACATCGACTACATGAGACTATGAGGTGTGAATGGTCCACTGCACATGGTTCTCATGAAGTATTCTTCCCCAAGAACTCTAGGAATGTGTTTGTAACCTCTTTTTGGAGCTAACAAGTTTAATTGTCCTTTTTTTATTCTTTTGTCCTCTAGTAAGCTGATTACTCAATTTTCGATCGCGGCCAAGAGCTATAGGATGGAGGGAGAAGCTTCTAGCTTTGGATGAGGCTTGGGCAAAAGGGCTAGAACTATCTGATTTATTTATTGTTCTCGTGACTTGCTGTGGCTCGGTCCTTTCAACCGGGTTCTATCGTCCTCTTGTTCGATGGTGTCAAGCATTTTTGGGCCTCTGGGTAGCTTGATGAAGCTGAAGAATGCTTTCTTTTCTGAAGAGGACCAAGGGAAATTTGTACAGCCTCTCTGCTTGCACCCGATGCTATTCCTCTCACTCCAGTTTACGCGAAGGCAGAGCTGGGGTAGTTCCTTCTGCGTATTATGGTTGCAAGCTTGCTGGCATTCAACCTTTCCTTGGTTGTAGGCTAGCTTTATCTTGTATTCCCGATCCTTTATATAGTTTTACCTCGCTAAAAGAGGTTTTGTAATGAAACTTTACCTTTTATCATTCTTCTCGAGTATGCCATAATAGCGACCTAGTAAGTCGTAGGTAACCCTGCTAGTTCTTGCAAATCACATCTCAGTAAGAGTTAAATGAGTGCTTATTGAGTCAATTAACTTCAATAAATGTTAATGATGCTAAAGTGGAGGGACTTTAGTCAATAAGTTTTGATAAAAGGATATGTGCCATATTACATGACTAATTAGTCATATCATCTTATTCCAGTCGATAACGAGATCAGCATCAATGTGCCTTTTGTTGACCATGAGTTCGGGAACCGAGGTGCTTAAGTGTTTTTATCGACATGAGATCAGGCGTCTATGCAAGCCACATAGGCACATCTTAGCTCACATAAGAGTTTGGTGCTTAAGCACTTCTTGGATGCGAGATTTTGTCTGGCTACATGGAAATAGCTCAGTCCACACAAGAGTTTGGTGCCGATGGCATTTCTTGGATGTGGATCAAGTTTTGCCTGCACAAGAGTTTAATGCTGAGACCATTTCTTGGACGCAGCTCGCGCAAAAGTTTTGTGCATGGCTGGCACTTCTTAGATGCAAGGTTTAAGTTGTCTGTGCAAGAGTTTGGTGTTCAAGGCACTTCTTGAAAGTAGCTTACGCAAGGGTTTAGTGAGTGGCTAGTACTCCTTGGACGCGAGGTTTAAGTTATCCGTACAAGAGTTTGGTGCTTAAGGTACTTCTTGGACGCAGCTCATGCAACGGTTTGGTGCATGGCTAGCACTCCTTGAACATGAGGTTTAAGTTATTCGTGTAAGAGTTTGGTGCTCAAGGCACTTCTTGGCCACGGCTCACGTAAGGTTTTGGTGTATGGCTAGCACTCCTTGGATGCAAACTTTAAGTTATCCGTGCAAGAGTTTGGTGCTCGAGGCATTTCTTGGACATGGCTCACGCAAGGGTTTGGTGCATGGCTAGCACTCCTTGGACGCGAGGATTAAGTCGTCCACATAAGAGTTTGGTGCTTGAGGCACTTCTTAGACACGGCTCACACAAAGGTTTAGTACATGGTTAGCGCTCCTTGGATGCAAGATTTAAGGTTTCCCCACATAAGAGTTTGGTGCTTGTGGCACTTCTTGGACGTGGGGTCTTGGAGTCGGGGGTTATGGCTCGTTGCTCGTAAGCTATAGCTTTATGAGTCACTTGGCATGCTTCCACTTCTGTGGCTAGGCTGTCATGATTGCTCCTGCCTTAGGAGCGCGTGCGCGCTACTATTGTCAACTGGCTATTGGCACTTGCAAAATCGTTAGATCATGGATAGTTAATAGGTTCCCAGATCCAACAGTAAGGTTGTGTGCTTTATAAGCTGAAGGGGCTTTTCTCTTTCCCCTCATTTGAAACTTAAAGTTTTAGAGCTCCTTCTACACATTCCCTCTGCTAGTTGTTGCAACCACTTTTTGTCCTCCACTACCATTGATGTTGTCTCAGCTCCTGTCCTTCGAAAAATCATTATTGTGCATAGTCTCATACCTTCTACTTCACTTAGGTATTGTAAGTCTTCCCTCACTTTGTCATTTCTGTGTTTCTTTGTTCTATAATTTGTAAGGCATGTTTGTTTACCAATGTTTGGGAAACAAGGGTACTAGATGAGGTTAATTATTTGTAAATTTCATTTCTGTCTGATTTAGTTTGTTCAATTGGTTCCACTAGTAGACTCTAGGTTTTCTAGTCACCGTTTCGAGTTTAGTGTTTACCATTCGAATTCTATGATCTGAGCATTTGAAATTTTGTCTGTTGGAGTTCAAGTTATGAGTGAGTGGTTTGGGGTGTTCATGGCCTACCACATAGGAAGTTGTTAATCTCATCTTTTCAGTAGAGTTTACTTATAGTGAACTGATTAATTTTTCTTTTTTCCTTTGTAGATGGGTGCAGGTCATGGACGTCGCCGTCACCAAATTAGAGATGATGAACCAGGCCCATCGAGTCAAGGCATTGGGCTAGTGCAGCATAGCCACAAAGCAACTTTGAGAAGTGGCGAGGTCGCTAGGGACTTTGCCGCTCACTTGGATCCTTTTAGGGGTTGTGAGGCTATTATAGATTCATGACCTTCAGATCACCATGTGTTTAACAAGCACGTTTCATCAGTTCGTTACTGCGACCTTCAGGCCACTATTAGGTCATATCGAATCCCAGGGGATGCAATCTCATGACACCCTCTCCGGATGACTATGCAGCCTACCCACCTATGGGGTTCATTGTTATTAGTTTCTTGCACCTTGTTGTGGGGCTTAGGTTTCCAATACATCCTTTCATTGTCAATTTTCTAAATAAAGTGAGACTCAATATGGGCTAACTCACCCCAAACTCTTACACCTAGCTTATCTTTTTAGCGCTGATTTATTTAAGCAACGGTCTTCCTCCACTGTCGGCTGAGGTTTTGTGCTACTTGTTTAGCCTTAGGTGTACGAGCACATTAGACAGGCTCTACTACCTCACGGCTCGGCCGACGACACATAAGAAGATTTTTCCACAAGGAGACACTAGGGGCAAATCTAATGTAGGACACTATGAGACTTGTTAGTTTTACATCTCATGTCCCTCCCTGTGCAATCTTAAAAACTTCAGATTTATTATTACTCCTAGTAAGCGAGCTTAGAGTTGCAAGCTTAACAATTTATTCTCATCCACCACTTATTCTAATTTGTTTTATCTTGTAGACGAGACTGGCAGGAAGCCAACTCTACGAGCTGAAGAGCTAGGGGTTTTGGATCGATTCACTGCTTTAAAAAACCTCGACAATGACTTTCGTTTTGACAAGGACCTCCTCTACTTTCACAAGCTCACTCCAGCCAAAGGCACCAAAGTCACTAGGGAGATAGGTACCTATCCAGTGGTCCTAACTACTCCAACCAATTTTTCAAATTATGATAAGGTAATAGAGCTCATCCTCAGGCTGCCACCCTCCGATGACGAAGAAGTCACTTCGGACCTCAAAGTGGTCGCATCCCCTATTGTTGAAGGCCAACCTTTGGTTTCAAAAATAGCACCTTTGCAAGAACCTACTCCTGCCCCTCAGCCCAATGTAAGAGATGCAGCTGAGGTCATTATCCCTCCCGAACCCTCTACCAAAAAATGAAGCGTACAGAAGGGGAAAAAGAAGGTCGCTTCTTGTAAGCGAGCTACGTCAAGAGTCAAGGTTTTGGAACTTTCCAATGAGCCTATCTCTAAGATAAGGGAGTGTATCGAGGCTCTCATCGATAGCATCAACACGATTTTGGTGTCCCGTGATAAGATCCAAGTGCTGGAGGTAGAGGAGCTTACCCTTGGAAGGCTGGTGGGTTATGCAACCCGTTATAACTTGGTGGTAAGAGAAGTCTTTTCACTTCAGTTTTTTATGCTTATTTTGCAATTTGACTTGGTTTTGGTCTTTCAGGGTTTATTGACGATGATGAAAATAGATGAAGCACTCCAAGGCCAAGACAAAGAGAAGGAGGGTCTCGAGAGCAAGCTGGCCGTTACTTTTGCTGAAGTGCTAGACTTGAAGGAGAAGGTCAACAACGTCGAAGCTACCTTATCTTATGTTGAAGTAGATCGTGAGGCTATTATAGTGAATCTTGGCCTAACTACCAACGACTTGGCCAAGGCAAAGATTGACTTGGAATTACTCACTCACTAAGCCGGCACGTAGTGAAATTGGCCGAGATTACAGAATAGCGAGTTGGATCAGTAGAGCAGCGGGCCTAAATAGTGGAGCAGTGAGCTGAGGTCACTGAAAAGGAGTTAGAAGCAACCAAGCAGGAGGTCGCTCTGACAAAGGAACAGGTTACTCAGGTCAAGGTAGAGACTACTTCATTGGTGAAGAGAGCAGAAACCAAGACTTGTGCTGTCTTCTTCTATACTATATAAAAATAATACCCAGAGTTGGATTTCTCCTTCTTCGGCCCTCAAGCCATCAAGGCTGTTAAATGCTATAAGAGGAGGGTTGCTCAGGCTTATTCTTCTAGGAATGAGGTGAGCTTTAGCATTGAAGCTTCTCCCGCTGGAGGCACTACTCAAAGAGAAGGCGATTCTTAGGTCGAGAAGCTATCGGTGTCCCCACAATGGACATTCCTGATGTTCCTCTCCTTGGTCCCTAGCCTCAAGAGGGTCTAGCTTTTGATGCTCCTTAGGCTAGAAGCCCTGTAATTTTATTTTCCTTTTTAAATTTTGAAATGTAACCCTTAATCTCTGCATGATCTTATCCCGTTAAGGATTGAATGAACTTTTTTCTTTTCAGTTTTTATACTTGAGTATGTGAGATCTAATAGACTGTTTTAAAAAATACTTTTTACATAATATTTTACTCCTCACGCAGAACTTTATTGAAGCTTTTATTCTATACATGTAAAAATTCAAAGAATTAGATGAATATTTGTGCTTACTAATTTTACAAACAATAGGGGGCTTTATTGGTAATATCGGTGAAGATGTTCAGCGTCCCAAGCTCGGGGAAATTTCATCCCTTCCATATCTGTCAAATGATAAGCCATACCACCAATAACTCTTTTAATAAGGTATGGGCCTTTCTAGTTCGGTCCCAAGGTCCCTTTGCCAGCTTTATGTGCTCCCGGGAGGACAAGACGCAAAATGAGATTGCCAAGCTTATAACTTTGATCTCATACTCTTTGATTATAGTACCCCGTTACGCGCTATTGGTAGGTTGTGACTTTGAGTTGGGCTTTCTCCCTCATTTCTTCTACAAGATCCAGATTCGTGGCGAGCAGTTGATCATTATCTTTTGGATTGAAAGTGGCTCTTCACTGGGACAATACTTCAAGTTCTACGGGAATCATTGCTTCACACCCGTATACCATTGAGAATGGGGTTTCTCCTCTGGCGTTGCACACTATGGCTTTATAAGCCCACAAAACACCCCCTTTTTCGCCTCCAACTTAGCCTTCAAGATTCTCTTGATAATCTTGTTAACGACTTCAACTTGCCCATTGGCCTACGGATGATGCACGACTAAAAAGCTTTTCATGATCTTTAAGTTGTTGCAGAACTGGATAAACTACTTGCTATTGAATTAGGTCCCATTATCGGTCATAATCTACTAAGGGACTCCAAATCTGTAAATAATGTTATTCCACATGATTCTTTCTATCTTCATAGAAGAGATCTTAGCTAGCTCTTTTGCCTCTGCCCACTTGGTAAAGTAATCCATGGCCACTATTGTGTGCTTGCAATTGCCATGGGCTATAGGTAGAAGTCCAATTAGGTCTATTCCCCAGATTGCAATAGGCCATGGACTGACCATTTGTCGTAGGTAGGCTAGCGGAGCTTATGAGACCTTTTCAAACCTTTGGCATTTATCACATCTTCTGACGAGGTTGATAGCATCCTGCTTCATTGTGGGCTAGTAGAACTCCTGTCGGAGAGCTTTTTGAGCTAGAGATATCCCCTGGTATGGTTTCCACAATGTCCCATGTGGATTTCCTCTAAGACGGTATCGTAGTCACTACTATCAATGTATCTCAAAAGTGGGGTTGAGAACCCTCTTTTATATAACATGTCATCGTAAATGCAATACCTAGTTATCCGAGCTCGTAGTCATCATGCCTTGAGCTTATCCTCCGAAAGCTTGTCATCTTGTAAATAATCTAAGATTGGGTTCATCCAAGATCTTGGTACCTTGGTAATTGTTATTACAACATTATTTTGCTCAATGCTTGGGGACGAAAGGATTTCAACTCGAAGCATCCCTAAGAAGTCAACATCTTCTGTTGTGGCCAGGCAAGCTAAGGCGTTAGTATGCGCATTTTGAGCTCGTGGTACTTGGTTGACTTCATATTGCTAGAAAAAGTTTAACAATTCTTGGACTTTTTGGAGATATTTGGTCATCCTTAACCCCCAGATTTGATATTCACCCCTCACGTGGTAGGCTATGAGCTGTGAGTCACTGAAAATCCTTAGTCCTTTAGCTCGTACCTCCTTGGCTAGCTGCAACTCGGCCAACAGTGCTTCATACTTAGCCTCGTTGTTGGTAGCTTAGAAATCGAACCTCAAAGTGCAAAGGATTTTATGTCCCTTTGGGCTTATGAGGATCACCCCCGACTCGGCCCCTTTGATTGCTTGATGACCCATCCATGTATAGTTCCCACCATAGGATTTCTAAAGTTTTTGCCTCTTCTTGCATGGGCCCCGTGAATTTTGCAATAAAGTCAGCCAAAGCCTACCCCTTGTCCGTCGGTCTGGGCTTATACTCAATGTCGAATTAGGAAAGCTCAATCACCTATTTGAGCAACTGACCTGAAGCATCTGTCTTCTGCAAGACTTGTCTAAATGGAAACTGGGTGAAAACCTTTATGCTGTAGGCTTGAAAGTAGGGTTACAACTTTCTTGATACAATGACTAAGCAGGAGGTGAGTTTTTCCATCAACAAATACCTTGTCTCAACGTCCAGCAATCGCTTGCTTACATAGTAAATAGGGAGTTAAGCTCCACCCTGTTCTTGCATTAAGGCTTCACTGAGGGTGTGTCCCAACACACCCAAGTATAAGATTAGCTTCTTGCCTTCTTTTAGTTTGGATAAGAGTGGAGCTTGTCTGAGATACCGTGTAAGCTCTTGAAAGAAAACCTCGCATTCTTGCATCCATTTAAACTTTTTCACCTTCTTTAGGATGTTGAAGAAGGGGATGCACTTACCTGTTGCCTCTAAGATAAATCTACTGAGCATCATGACTTAGCCGTTCAAGTTTTATACGTCCTTGGCCCCAGTGGGGGATTGCATGTGGAGGAAAGCTTGAATCTTTTTTGGATTTGCCTTAATCCCCCTGCTATTCACTATAAAGTTGAGGAACTTTCCCGAGGTGACTCCAAATACGCACTTGAATGGGTTCAACTTCATTTGATACCTCTTCAGAATCTGGAACATTTCATCTAGATTGTGGACATGGTTGGCTAGCTATTCAGACTTTACCAACATGTCGTCTACATATACCTCCATTGTTTTGCCAATTTGGTCTCTAAACATCATGTTTACCAATCGCTGGTAAGTCATTCCCATATTTTTTAGCCTGAAGGGCATTATGTTGTAGCAATATAACCTGTAATCAGTGATAAACGAGGTGTGTTCTTCATCTTGTGTGACTATTGGGATCTAGTTATATCCCAAGTAGGCATCCATGAAACTGAAGAGTTCATGTGTCACTAACGTGTCTACCAGCTAGTCAATCCTCGATAAAGGGAAGCTGTCTTTTGGGCAGGCTTTGTTTATATCGATGAAGTCTATAAACATTCTTTATTTCCCATTTTTCTTTTTCACGAGAATGGGATTAGCGACCTAAGCGGGATAATGGGCTTCTTGAATAAACTTGTTTTCTAACAGTTTGTCCACCTCTTCTTTCAATGCGGTGTAGCGCTTGGCAGTCATCTACCTTCTCTTTTAGCAAACTGATTTGTATTTGGGGTCAATGTTGAGTCTGTGTAACATAACCCCATGGTCAATGCCTACCATATCTTCATGGTTTCAAGCAAAGACATCCAGATTAGCCTTAAGAATTTTGGCTAACTGTGCTTTCATGTCAGTTGGCAAACTCTTTCCCAACTTGAGGCATCTCTCTATATCCATTTCACTGACCTTCATTTCTTCAAGCTCTTCAATAGGTCCAATAGTTCATTTGACATCTACCTCACGAGGGTCAAGGTCATAGCTGACCCCTTGGGTGCTCATAGCTTAGGGCTTTCCCCTAGATACAATGTGTACCTTTTTTGCCTGTGTTTCGAGCTTGACTGCCTCCTCGTAGCAGCACTGGGTAGTTTGTTGCTCTCCTTACACACATCCAATTCCATTCAGGGTTAGGAATTTGATAGTAAGCATCCTAGTAGACGCTACTACATCCAGGTCATTCATAACGAGTTAGCCTAGCACCACATTGTAGGTTGAGGGGTAATCTATAATCAGAAAATCTGCCATGACAGTTGCTTGGCTATCTAGATCTCTCAAGGTGAGTGATAATCTGATGTAACCTACTGATACTATTCCGTGCCTCATGAAGCCTTAGAAAGGTTCAAGGGAAGGGTTCAATTAGCTTGTGCTCACACCCAACTGATCAAAGCATCCTTTATACATCACGTAAATAGATCTGCCAGTATCAACCATTATTATCCTCACATCAGCATTGCCAATCTTGGCACGAATGACTATTGCATCATTGTGAGGGGTATGGATTCTGCATGCATCTTCTTTTGTGAACATGATGCTTTCTGAGGTTACTCTAGCTTTCTTGGCAAGTCTTTCACTTTCTGCATGACTTGTAAGTAGGACATGGCCTGCTACCCCCATATACTGGTCACACAACCTATTCGAGGTGCTAGTAATGTGAAGCCTACCATGGATAGTGAAAATGGTCCTTACTGAAGGTGTTTCCTCATGTTTAGGGATCTGTTGTTGCTGACGTTACCTCGGTTGTTGGGGACGCAGGGGTCATTGTCCCGAGGGTCTCACCACATAATCCCTCAAGCATCATCTTTTAATGAAGCCCTCGATGGCATCTTTTAGTGCCCAGTAGTCTGAGGTGTTATGCCCGACCTCATTATGATAGGCACAAAATTTGCTTTGGTCCCTCTATTTGATAGGAGCTTTTATGGGTTTGGGTTTGCCAAAGTCCACATTATCTTTTTCGATCGTGAAGATTCTATCTAGGGTATCTAACAAGACAATATAACTATCACAGCAACCTTGATGTGGTGGCCGCCCATTTTTAGCCTTTTTCGTGGCCTAACCTCCAAAGTCATCTTTCTGGCTTTCCCTACTACTCCCGCTACTAGCTCTCTTCTTGCCCTGGTTAGAGCCAATCGCCTCTCCTTTTCAGTTAGGCTTTTTTAGGCCAAAGGTTTCTTCCCATCAATTTCTTTGGTGACACGTTCATAGAATTCACCCAAATTCTTCACTGATGACTTGTATATATCCTCATATAGTTTTCCATCCTTATGGAGTCCCACTGAGATAGTTATGAGGACGCTCTCATCTGATGGGTTTTCTATATTGCTAACATCATATTGAAAGTCGATGATATAGTCTTTGAGCGATTCATCCTTCCATTGGAAGACTAAATGGCAAGACGGGGCGAGTTGCTTCTTTAGTGCCCTATATTGGTTAAGGAATCTTGCTTGACACTCCTCCCAGCTTCAGATGCTACGAGCTAGGAGACTCCCACAGTATCCCTCAAAGGGTAGTAGGAAAGGCTGCACTTCACCAATGAGGTGGAGGTCTGGAGGTTCATCTGGACATTGGATGCATTCAAATGGCTATACGAGTCACTATCCCCATTATATAATGGGATGTTAGGGACCCTGAACCTACAACGAAGAGGTTCTGTTTCAATCTCCTTGGTGAACGGTGTCCTTTCCTCGTAAAGGTCTTGGCTATTTTAGGTCATAGGTCTTTTTTCTAGCTATTTTACCCTCTAGAACAGCTTCTTAATGATAGGGTCCTGAGCCTCAGACTGATGACTAGTGGTTTGTCGGCTCTTTTCATCTTGTTGATTGCAAGAATGGCGGTTTGAGGTCCTATATCTTCGGTTATGGTCGTGGCCATTCAAGCGACAATTTGACCTATGCTTATAGTTCGTTTCATTGGAGCTTTCCTCTTGGCCCGAGCTCTCACACTACTGGTCATCTTTCTCATTCTCGTGAACCTTATGGACCTCCGACCTTAGCCATGAGTTTGATGAATGAATGGAGCTGGCATGTTGGAGTTCACCTTTAATGGGTTCTTCATGTTGAGGCCCTGGTTATTGGGGTCCTCTTTCTGGTGTAGCTTCCACTTGTCTCTGTGTGCCCTAGGTTTGTGCCTAGGCCAAAGCTCTAACCATCTCTGCCAATTCCCTCACTGTGTTTTCAAGAGCTTCTTGGCACTAGTGTCAAGTCTAGGCTCTATTAACTTCAAAAGTGGCAGGTTGGTAGAAGTGGGAGGCACCATGCTTACTGCTATACCTGGTGTATGGACAATAGAGTCTCATTGAGTCTGTGTCTGGTCTTCAAGCTAGCCAGCAAATACTCCTGTGCTTATGGTAGTTTTTCATCCTACCATTACAGATGAAACGATTTATCAAGAATGAAGAAAATGCAGTAGGGGCCCTCCTTCTAGTGCCAAAATATTAACTATAAAATCCGGTCAAGGAATGTGAGTTCAATGTTACCCCAAACTTCAAGCTAAAGAAATGAGTCAATAAAGAAGAAATAAAAGAAAAAGAGGAAGAACTGCAAACACCAAAAGCTTTTATCATGGTTCGGCTAAAACCAATCGACCCCTATGTCCATAATGAGTTATATTAGCTCTTTTATGGAGATTTTTTGTTTGGTGCAACAAAGATACAATGCCAAGTTTCAATTTTGGTAGAGTGTCTGCATGCAGTATTTCACCCTTCATTTTTACAGTGGTCTCCTCCCTATTTACAGAAGATGAGAGGGTTGCAAGTGTAATTTAATATATCACAAAATGATTATTTTCATTGTTTCGGGCAATAAATGTCTGGTGTCTGATAATAAATGCTGGGCAAATCATTGTCAGGTTGTTGGGGGTTGATGTGTCAATTTTGGAAGTTAATTTGTTGGTTGGGAAGGTATACCTCAGCTGATGACTAAGTTTTCATATTGGTGCTTAGCTCGCTATCGTAGTAACCTGGGTCTGAATTGGACAACCTACTCATCATGGACTGGTTTTGCTATTGAGTTTGCCTAGCATAGGTCTATTGAAGGATGGCCTGGGCACTGTGTGCTGCTTAATGAGCTGGTGCATTCCTCAACAAGCTGGGCTTCCACGTTGATCCCTTCCTGAATTTGACATCGATGCTAGCATCAACATTTGATCTTGCATCATGTCAGCCTAATGCTTCTTATAAGCATTACGTTGAATTGTAAGGTATTGGCTCAAATAGAATAGATAAATCCTTCTCAAGGACATATCCTATCCTATTAGGATCTTAAAACCATTTTAAGCTCCTAAGCCAATTAGGGTA
>JANHAO010023156.1:0-12046 GCA_026873985.1 Saraca asoca
CGGTCGCAAATATAGTCTGCGACCGAAATTTATCTTTTAGCGACCGAAATTTTCGGTCGCTAAAAACAGTTTTTTTTGTAGTGGTAGTAATATATGATGATGAATAAAGGTCAACAGTGATAAATAGTAGTGAGTAATAATTAACAATTTTAAGTCATGATGGATGGTTATTAACAGCGAAAGACAGTGGTGAACAGTAGTTAATGACAAAAATAATAGTAGGTAATAACCAACAATAAAAGATGATGATAAGTGGTGATCTATGACGGTAGGTGATGGTGAGTTAAGGTGGTAATAACTTAATGAAGTGAGAGAAGGACATAGAGAGAGAAAAGTTTTGTTTTTATTGTTTGTGGGCAACATAATCTTGAAACCTTAGGTGGAGGCATGGTTTTAAATGAAAGAGTCCATCAAAGTTAAGTATCGATAATAGATTCTATTACATATAAATCAAACACCAATAAAAGAATTAGTTTTATTCCATTATCAACATTTAAAATCCCCCTACCAAACGTCCCATTAATTCTTCAACCTAATCGAATTAATTATGATCCTAATTCTTCATCCAATTAAATTAATAAATTGATATCAATTATAATTTCTATAATTAATTACAGGAAAACTTAATACTAATAATAGTAGTATATTCAAATTTTTTTATTTCTTATTAATAAATATAATAATTCATTTAGTCATTGATTTAAAAATGATTTATCTAATAATCTAATATTATTTAAATGTCTGAAGTGTAACTACCTATAATAATTAACAAGATGTTAAAATCTGGAACTTTTTTAAATCTTTGATGTGGGCACTTTTATTGAAGAAATTTGGGTTAAGATGCGTTGAGTTTCTAAATTTTTAATAAGCGCTATTTTGATTCAAACAAAATATTATTAATGAAATTTGTAAGGCTTATATAATTGTAAGTCTAATTTTCTCTGATCTCCCTACTATTAAAACTAATAGACACTTGACACTATATCAAAATTAATTTATTTAAGAAAATCAAGAGTTAAGACTTTGCTAAAGCTCCTTGATCCTAATAGTACGTAATCTTCTGAGATGATGCAAAGCGTTTTAAACCAAATGATCAAGGATTTAAATAATAACGTGCCACTCTTATCCTATAATTATATTAAATTTAACATAAAATAAAAAAATATTTGTATTTATTAAAAAAAATCCTCCCTTCAAACAAACTTAAGCAATTAAAATATTCAAAGTAACGTAATAACACATAAACAATTTAAAGTGAAAAATTTTCATATTCTAAAGAAAAAAAAAACATGGATGAAAAAAAAATTTATTATATCATCAATATTACAAAATAATGTATATAAAAGATTTTAATCATAGCCCTATAATTTCTTAACCATTATCTCATATCTCTTCCACGGCTCTATGAGGATTTCTGCGTAACTTTCACATGTATTCACAATATTATTTCTCTTATACCTCAAATTTTTAATTAATATAAATATTTATAATTCAAATATTTGATTAGCAAGTAAGTAATTACAATCCTAATAGAAAAAAAAATTCCGTGTGTAATGGGACAAAAAAGGAAAAACCATTCTTAAAGTTTCTGATCGCAGTGGCTTAATTGAACTGTTGGTGTGAATTAGCAGTTCATTCATAAATGAATGAACATGGCCACTTTGTATTTCTTTTATGACTCTATGGGCTATGCTTTTAGGTATGTGCCATCCACGCGAAAAGGCACTGCACTAAAAAAATAGTCTTGCAGTGAGGTAAATCATAGCAGAAGGATTTAAACACTTGACCTTATTATAAATTATATGTTTACCTTCGTTTGCTATACTAAAATTCCTTGGATCTAAGATTCTAGAGTTTGTAAAAAAATACCCATATCGTGTTTATCTCGAATTGTTTTTATATCACCCTTAACAATGGTTACATCATCTTTGTTATCAATATTTTTTTAAGTAAATCCCAAGAGGTAAACTACCAAATATTTTTATTTTCATTGCTCCTATGGTCTTTTGAATTTTTTTTATCTAAATTATGTTTCAAAACCAATTTATCACTAAAATTTTAATTTCTGACATTTAACTTCTTAAAATTTTAATTAAACCATTGTCTTCAATCTTGGTTTTAATAAGAATTTTTTTTTATTCTAATTTGTCTTCTTGATTTTATTCACATGTCAGTTTATCTTTTGTAATTGAACAAATTAGGACCTACATTTTAACCCTTTTGATTTGTATTAAACAAAATAAAACAAATCAAAACTTATAGAAAATACACAAATACAAAAATCATGAAAATTATGTTTAGGAATTTACAATTTAACTCACAAAGTTTCATATGAAACAAAATAATTTTAAGAGTTTCAAATAAAAAAAAATTACTTTCTTAGCAGAAGGAAGAATTCCTTTTTTCTTTTTTCTGTAGATGGAAGTTGTTTATTGAAATTATCCTCGATTGTTCATAAAAAAATTTGAAATAAATTATAACTTTTAATTAAATTATATTAGTAACGAGAGTTTGTCATTTAACAGATATGAAAGATAAAAAAAAACGAAAAGATCCATTAAAATTCTTAAGATTTCGTTATGATTAATAATTTATTCAATACTATCAATTAAGTTAAAATTTCATGGAATTAAGTATTGAGTTTTAAAATGGATAGGGATAAGTTGTCTTGACCATAATTTAAAGAGATATCATGTATTTTACTCCTTTTTTATATAACATATTTTCTTCGTCATTTTTTATTCATACATTTATATAGTTTCAAAAATCTATGTTACAGTTCGACCAGATTAAATTCCTAATAATAATTAGAGGATAAGGTGATTTTCGATTTTAACATTATATATATATATATATATATATATATTAATGTGCAATCGGCGAGTTTACAAGAATAGTAATTTCTTGTCAAGAAATCTTTCAGATTATTATTACTAATTTACTATATGTAAATTATAGTAGGATAGCTTCTCTCATTCTGTGCACGTAAACAAATTATAAAACCATGCTAATTGTCTTGGGTCTGTAAAATCAGGACACTGGCTAGGGAGTATTTAAAAACAATGGAAATATTTTTTTTTCCAATTTTTGTATTTTTATTTAATTTATTCTTATTTTTTATAATTCTAAAAAATAAAATAAATAAAAATTATATTTTTATTTTATATTTTTCATGCAATTAAATTTTCGTTAAAAGAACTAATTAATATATACTTATTCCTTTAAGTATGAATTGTTTTAAAGGGTCCTGTTAACACCGGTGCCCTCAAAGCACTGATTCAAAAGCATTTATTCACATTGAAAATTCTCCACCAGCTCAAATTAATTTAATGCTTATTGACTTTTTGTCAGGTTTATATTGAATGCCTGCCTTTGTCTATTTTATGAGCAATGCTACCCCACACCTCCATCTCTAAATTAATGTTAAAAATAAATTCAATTTGATCTGAACTAATCAAAATAAATTAAATCCCATTTAAATACTTTTATATCTAAATTAATATTAAAAAAAATTAAATCTGATTTGGACAGTTTCATCTCTAAATTAATGTGAAACACAAATTAAATATGATATGAAATAATCAAAATAAATTAAATCTGTTTTGAACACTCTTCTATATAAATTAATGTTAAAAACAAATTAAATCTAATTTAAACTAATGAAAACAAATAAAATCTGATTTAAAATACGGGTTTTGCCTTTCCACGAAATAGTATACCGTCTAAGAATACCCCTCCTATTTGATATTTTTCTTTATAATTTGTATAAAAAAAGAAAATTTTTAAATATTTTTATAGAATTTTAATTGATATAATTATAATTTCTTATATATAATTTTACCTGTAAAGTTTGTTAAAATTGTAATTTTTTAACAAAATTTCAAAATTTTGTATACAAAATTGTAGATGATACAAACAGCTACATAAAATCTTGAAGTATCTGAGTAAGTGTTGAAACATTATGTCCGTGTGTGAGAGGAGACATGCAAATGTGTAAAATCTTTGAATACATGCTAGAAGGGTTGCGTGTGTACGTGTGTGTTGTGTTAAGTGTGTACCCACCTCTTGCTCAGGAAGATTTTCACACCATGAGTGTAATTCGTATAAATAGAATACAAAAAATTAAAAAACAAAATATTTTACATTCTTAAAATTTTATTAGATAATAAATTATTCTCTTAAATTTTAAAAATTTATAAGTTAAACTGTTAAACCTAAAAAAACTACAAATTACTCCTTTAAAATTTGGATAAAAATAAAAATATTAATTTACTATTAATTTTCACCTATAGCACATGTTACATTTATTATGTTAAAAGTTATATTTGTTTTCTTGTATAAAACGAAAGTCTCAATGAACTACTTATTTCTTTATTAAAATATGAGTTCTACCAAAAAGTTTGAAAACAAAAAAGAAGTATATCCATCTATTATCTATTACAACCAGTGAAATTGCTTCCCCTTAATACAATACAATCCAGTTCTTGTTGGGAATTAATCAACTCAACAGCTCATACCATCATGAAATAATCAATAATATATATATTTTTTTCAATTATATATCTGAAAAATGATATCAGAGAAGATGATTTCTTGTGCGATATTTTAGATACCAAAGCAAACAGTCACGGGAGGCTACTGTTTTGATTGTTTAATTTGGTTTATCTGACATTTGTTAACACAGCATAATTAGATTAGGGGATATTAGGCTAAAGAGATATTAAACACCATTTAATTGACAACTTGTCTTGACTTTCTATATAAAACTTTTGCTGTAATCTCTCCGGCGTTTTACTAATCTTGCACGATATAACAAAGAATAGCTTCCCGAATTCGTCAACCATACCAAAATTAAAATAAGAAATTAGAAAGGAGTCAACTAGTGCTTTAAAAATTAGAATGGACAGTAAAACAAAAAAATCATTAGATCACGATTTGATTAATTAAATCGGTTAAATCAATGATTGAAACAGATGATATTATAAATATAAATTTATATAAATTTATTAAAAAATTAAATAATAGGTAATTTATGTTATAAATTTGATTTCATATTTTATATAAAAAATTAAAAAAATAAATTAAATTAAATTAATGAGTTTTTAATTAATTAAGTATTAAATTTTTTTTTTATTTTTTGTTCTATACATAGGTTTATTAGATTAATTCAACAAAAAAAAATCTAAAAATATAAAAAAATTTGACCAATTTTTCTTAATTTTTACCAATTTGTACCAGTTTAAATCAATTTGACCGTCAAAATGATTTTTTAAATCAATTTGAATAAAAAAAAACATAACTATTAATGGTGGAATTGATCGGACCATCTAATCTCACTCCGTTTTTAAAACAATCAACAGGTGAAGCATTGAATTGTGATTCTCAGTGAAACAACAAACCAATGGTTGCCAAATGGATTAATTCCATTTTTGAATTCTTATCATTGAATGATAAGTTTCTGTGCTTACACGAGCTTTTTTTTACCCTATGTTTATGATTCTTGATGGACGATCGGGTAAGAGAAGTAAATTTTTTGACAATTTTTTCACTAATACTAATTTTATAGTTTTATCTATTTCAAGTTTAAGTAATATTTTAATCATTTTTCTAATAATTTTACATTCTAAACATAATCTTTTTACAATAAAGTAAAATATTTTCTTAATTTACAAATTAATTTCTAACATACATATTCAAATATTAAACTCATTCTTCAAAATATTTTTAAAAATAAATTAAATCTTCTGAAGGTAATTCTATGATAGAAGAAAAGTTTAGAACATCTTATCAAAACAAATTCCCAGTAAAATCATGACATTCAAATTTGTTTTAATACAAAGAAAATAGACAAAATATTTAAAGAATGTTAGAAAATAGACAAAATATTTAAAGAATGTTCTAGATTTAGGATTTACATATGACTTTATACAGAGATAGAAACATGAGTAGAATGGTTGATGAATCAATAAGATTACTATACTAGCAGTTACAATACTGACAGTTAGTGCAAAAACTAGGCGATGTGGTCCTATTATACAGGGTCATACCATACAAGATGATTGTGGCCGCTGAGGAATGCCATACAACAAGTTGTTTGGTAAATAAATTTTTATCAAAAAATAATAATATGAACATTGATAATAATAATAATAATAATAATAATAATTAATAATAATAAATTTATTTTGAATAAAAAATTATCTATTTTTAATAAAATTTTATAATAAATTATAATTTTTTAATTTTTTTAAAATTTAATAAATGATAGATTGTAATTATTTATTTTTTAAAAAATTAATAAGTATAATAAATTATAATTCTTTATTTTTAAATAAATTTAATAAATAAGAAATTGTAACTATTTATTTCATAAAAAAATCTAATAAATAATAAATTACAATATTATTTCGAAAAAAATTGATAAATAATATTTTAAAATCTAAACTATTATTAAAGTAAAAATAATATTCAAATAAATTATAAAATAAACTTATGTTTTTATATGTCATTTTACATATAAATAACTAATTTTTTTCAAATATCTTTATACAATAATTAATGCTATCAATTGGTTAAATTAATTATCAATTTGTTGGTACTGAAAATAAAAAAGAATAAAATAAAAGTAGAATATTTTTGGAGAAGGATATGAGAAGAGAGAGATTTATTTGAACACACTTTAACTCATACACAAATAGGATACTGCCCTCCTTTTTTTTTTTCACAAGCTTGCTAGCTTTCTTTTCTCACTTTTTCGTTGCATTACATTAATTAAAATAAGCTATATTTATAGGCAAAACTAGACTAGTAAAATAAGAATAAAATCTTCGATTTTACCCTAACAAATTAGTACAACAACGTTGCTTAATGGGACTTCGTGAAATTTGCAACATTCCTTATTTCCATTGAAGCCTTATCTTTATTAAGCTTTATCTGTTACATTTCAAAAATAAAGGCTTAAGGCTTATCTCAAACTCAAGTCTTATATTGTTAAGGTTGAAGCTTCAATTTCCACAATTAAGGCTTCATCTTTATTTTTTTTCTAAAAAAAAATATAATTTAGATTATTTTTAACAACCCCTTAAATTTGATTTTAAAATAATACCAACTATTATCTTCAATTTTTTGAACGCATCAGCCTTTAGTAATTTTGTTATAATGTTGCAACTTGATCTATAAACTTATAAAATTCTAGTTTAATTTCACCATTTTTTACTAACTCACGAATATAATGATACTTGATGCCAATATGCTTGCTTCTTTCATGGAAAACTAGATTTTTAGTCAATGCAATAGCTGATTTATAATCACACATAATTTTTGTAGAACCTGTTTGTTTATGTATTAATTTACCAATCATTCAACGAAGCTAAACTACTTGACATGTTACAGAATTTGTGGCCATATACTTTACTTCCGCTGTGGAAAGCACATCAATCTGTTATTTCTTTGAGGACTATGACAAAGATCCTTGTCTAAGAAGGAAAACATACCTAGAAATACTTTTTTGAGTTTCCACATCACTTGCCCAATCACTATCTATATATCCCACCGAATTGAAATTGTTAAGGTAGGACTAAAAAATTCCATTATCACCAGTACCAATTATGTATTGTAAATTTCATTTTGCTGCTTGCAAGTGTGATTGGTGAGGTTCTTCCATGAATAGACTATAATCCCCACACCATAGGCGATATCTGGTCTAGTGCAAGTCAGATATCTTAGACTGCAAACTAGGCTTTTAAAACATATGGAATTTATTAGTTTTCTGCTTTCTTCCTTCTTCAACTCTAATCATTCTATAACTGGAGTCTGGACAGGCTTGAGTGACTCTATTTAGACACTTTAAAATGTTGTTGCCATATTACTATTAGGAATTAAAATTGCCATCATTAGTCTACTACACTTCAATGCCTAAAAAAATAGAACATCAATCCCATGTTTGTCATATCAAACTAGTTAATCATTGCCTTCCTGAATTCATCAAACATCTTTTTGTAATTTCCTATAAATATCAAGTTATCAACATAAATACTAGCAATAATAAGATAGTTGGTAGAATTTGACTTAATATATAGAGTATGCTCATAAGGACATTTCTAAAAACCATGCTATAACAAATATGCATCAATTCGACTATACCAAGCACGAGATGCTTGTTTCAATCTATACAAAGCCTTCTTCAATTTGTAAACCAGTTTCTCATGTTCTTTCTTTATGTAACCAAGTAATTGCTTAACGTAGACTTCCTCGTCAAGGAAGCCATTCAAAAATGTTAATTTCACATCCATCTGATAAATTTTTCATCAATTTTGAATAGCCAGTGCTATAATCATTCGGATAGTATCCATTTTGACCATTAGTGCAAATACTTCAAAGTAGTCAATTCTAGCTTTTGTCTGTAACCTTTTACAATTAATCTTGCTTTTAAGTGATCCACTTAATCGTTAGGTTTGTGCTTTGTCTTGTACACCCATTTGACTCCAATAGTCTTCTTCTTAGGTGGTAAGTAGTTAGCTCCCATGTATCATTTTTCTTTATCAAATGAATCTCATCATGCATTGCTTGAATTCATCATTCATCAGTTATTGCATCTTCATAGGAAGTTGGGTCACAATCTTTAAATAAGCAAAAATTCACAATAGTTTCATCAGTAGATATATCTTCATGATCATTATCATATGTAACCACATAGTCTTGCAAGCAGACTGTCATACTCATGCTTGTTAAGGATGTTTTGATGTCTCCAAAACTACTGTGGGTGGAAAAGAGCTTCTAGGGAATCAACTATCAGGTGAAGATCTTTCTGCTTCCATTGACTTTGGTTCATCTTCTATGATAACACCTTGTTTTTGTTTATCTCTTTGATTCCATTCCTATGCTTCATCTTCGATAAACTGGACATTTTTACTCACAATTACTTCTTTTGTTACAGAATTGTATAATTTGTAACCTTTGGTCATATCACTGAAACTAATGAAAATGCACTTTTGGATTTTGTCATCTAGTTTCTGTCTTGACTCATCAGGAATATGCGGATACGAAAGACACTCAAATACGCACAAGAAGGAGACATCTAGCTTTATACTGTTCAAAGCTTCTTCTCAGGGTTCTTATCAGAATACTCTTTGTTGGACACCTATTTAATAAAAATACAGCACCAGTAACAGCTTTTATCTAAGAGGACTTTGGCAAAGTTTTAGTTTTCAAT
The DNA here is from genome assembly GCA_026873985.1 of Saraca asoca. Classification (NCBI taxonomy): domain Eukaryota; kingdom Viridiplantae; phylum Streptophyta; class Magnoliopsida; order Fabales; family Fabaceae; genus Saraca; species Saraca asoca. Next base: position 9,212 of record JANHAO010023156.1, read on the forward strand.
AAACTCTTGGCCATTTAAAAAATTGTTCTATTTTTTCTTTTAGCTATTTTATTCTTCTAAGGTGTATATCTAGCTGTCAACTGATGTTGGATCCCTTAACTTTTGCAAAAATTTGAAAAACCATTTAAAGTAAACTCTCCACTTCTATCAGATCTTAAGGTTTTTAAATAAGAGCCACTTTATTTTTCTACAAAAGCCTTAAATTCTTTAAATTTCTCAAAAGCCCCTTATTTTTCTTTAAGAAAATATACCCAAGTTTTTATGCTAAAATCATCTATAAAAATTAAAATATACCTTTTATGCTCGAGTGATTCTACTTCAACTGAGCCATAGATGTTTGTGTGTACTAACTGTGAAGGTTACCTGACCCTTCTAGCTTTTCCAACTAGAAAAAATTTTTGTGTTGTTTTTCAAGAATACATCCTATACACTATCGATCAGGAGCTTCAATTACTGATAAGCTTGTTATCATTTTTTTTTGGAGCCAATAGTTTCAGGCATGGAAGTTTAGATGATCATACAGAAGATGCCATGACCATTTTTCATCTTTCAAAATCGTTGAAAAATTCATCAGTGTTCCTACTTGCAAGGTGAGAGGAAACATGTGATTCTTTGTCATCTACACTATTGTAATCATTTTGCTATTTTTACTTCTGATTATGCAAACTTCGTTATAGATATCAATTCTATGTTCTTTTCTAGAAGGCTAGCTAATACTCAATAAGTTCGAATAAAGACCTAGTACAAAATAAATATCAACAATAGTAACATTGGTACCATCTTTGGATTTAATGCAGATGTTACCTCTGTACATAATGAAAATTTTGGATTTATTCCTGAAATTTACTTCTCTATGTACAAATTCATCTAGATATGAGAAAAGGTCTTTTCTTCCACACATGTGATTATTACACCCAATATCAAGATACCATGTATTTGTATACTCCATATCTAGCTTATTTGATTTGCACACGAGCACCTGTGGTATTTGCATGCTCTGCTAACTCATCTGGCATCTTGGTATAACACTTCTTTCAATAATGTCCATATCTTTTGCATATAAAACATTGAACATTAGATTTATTGCCTACTTCACTATGACCTCCTTGATATTTTTGAAAATTGCTATCACTTGATTTTTCTTTGTGACAGAATTAGAATATCCACCTCTTCCACGTCTTTGTCCTCATCCATCACGACCCCGAACACTTTGGATGCTTCCACGATTTTGGTTATTCAACTTGCTTTACAAAGCTTGTTCAAGACTTGAGCTTATGACTTTCTGATTCATCTATTGCTTGTATGAACATAATAGACCTATCAACCTGTCCATTGACATGGTTGATGTATCTCGTGATTCTTTGATTGCTGCAACAATATAATCGAACTTTGCAGTCAAAGATTTTAAGATCTTTTCTACAACTCTAGTGTTTGAAATTTCTTCACCATTGACTCTCAATTGGTTGACCACAAATTGAACTCGATCAAAATAGGCTAAAATTGATTCTAAGTCATTCATATGTAATGACTCAAAATTAGTTTGCAGTGTTTGTAGCAGCACTAGTTTGACACAAACATCACCTTTGTAGGATTTTTTCAAAATATCCCATGCTTCATTTGCTGTGTTTTTACGTGATATTTTTTCAAATATGGGTTCTTCAACGGTTTGAAAAATTGCTTACAATACTTTATGATCTTTCTTCCAGATCTCCACTAATGCATCTTTTTTATCTTTCTCCAGTTCATCAAATTCTTTTTGATCTTTTACATCAGCAAAGTTAGTTTTCACCAAAATCTACAAATCTTGGGATTTGAAGAATACGTTCAATTGAACATTCCAGTTGTTATAATTTTTGCCATTCAATTTGGGAAGCTGTAGCTAGATCAAATTTGATATCATTTCACAACTAAGCTCGGATACCAAATATTGATACTAAAAATAAAAAAGAATAAAATAAAAGAAGAATATTTCTGAAAAAGAATATGAGAAGAGAGAGATTTGTTCAAACACATCTTAATTCAATACACAAATAGGACATTGCTCTCCTTTTTTTTATTCTTTTTGATTTTTCAGTACCAACATCAACTTTAAGCTAACTACTAATACAATTAATTAATAGTTAATGTAATCAGTTAATTGTCAAACAGGACCAATACTATTAATATAATCAATAAATAGTTAATATAATAAGCTGATTAGTAAACAAGATCAATAATTATTATGCATCAAAAGGAGTCAGGCTAGCTACATCGAATTGGTTTGCTCCAAGAGACGTCATGGACGACCGCCACGAGCGACAACCTGTGAGGCGGTATGGGCAAGTGCCAGAAACCTTGATGGTTAAGGGAGGTACGCCGTGTAAAGGGCATTCACTAGGTAGGCAGTGATAATAGTTGGAAACAATACGGCCAATTAGGCCTCCAAGGGAGGCGGCTACCAATTGGTGGTGAAAAGCGAGTGGGTCATAATGAGTCGTTACAACGATGGACTGGTGTATGACAAAAAATTTGATAAACTCAAATGTTGTTAAATTTTAAATGTATAATGCAATTTGGAAACAATTCTCATCAAAGAGTTCCTTTATCGTTGTCATTTATACTTCACTTGTTCTAAAGTATTGCTTCTTGAATTTACAAATAGATTTTATGATGATGAATTGATTAGGTTTTGAGCTTACAGTATTCTCATTTCTGAAATTATCTTTCCAGCGATTTCGTCTGCTTATGTACATTGTTGTCTCTCTCTCTCTCTCTCTCTCTCTCTCTCTCTCTCTCTCTCTCTCTATATATATATATATATATGTTTATGTCAAAAAATCTGGCTCTTGCTACTGA
>JANHAO010023157.1:0-11981 GCA_026873985.1 Saraca asoca
ACGATTAATACGTTTGTTCAGGGGGGGGGGGGGGGGGGGGTCAATATAAAGTTATTACAAATAAGTATGAAGACATCAACATTTTTTAGGACTGCGACTCCCATTGATCCCCGTGTCTCCGTCCTTATTTACATCCGTGGCTATAAATTCATGGATTCAAATTTCTCTTAACACTAATTATTTCGTTTGATTAACAACTCTTGTCAAAGAGATCTTAAGTTGGTGGATAACCCTTTTAGGAGATTTTCTACCGCTTAAGGCTAGTTGATTTGTCGTCTTTTATGTTCGATTAAATTTGATAGGAACCCTTTTAAGAGAACCTCTGCTGATAGCCACAATATATAAAACAAGACAATCTATACCTAAAATGAGACAAATTGGGTACTTTCAATAGTTTCATAATTTTCCAAATTCTCTTAAAAAAATCTTAAATTTTGGAAAGCTATAAGATAATTCCATTCAGATAAACCAAGATAATTCTATGAAGATGTTTGTATACAGAACATAATAAATCAAAATAACTCATTCAATTACATATAAGTTAGGCATCAAGAAGCACATGTATAGATGGATATCGCCTTCAACCATTTAAACATCCAAATAACAAGATAAAATATTGAAGCACAATATATTTAACAAATTTTATCAATAAAAATAAACCATATTATAAAATATAAATAAAGTAAAGCTAGAGAGGTCAAACACAATAATTTATAGTAGTTCTTCCTTAGAGATTTGTTCCAACATATCCATCTATTTTCCAGACTTTATAAGCTTGAATCTACATCTCCACTATCCCTACAAGTTTGAATCAGATACTTGGAGAAACCTTTACAAATTTTTGTTGTTCCTTGAACAAATCCTCTCTTTACAAATGATATCTCATCCTCTCAAATAATTCTCAAGGGATACATCACCCTTTAGAGTTGGATATAGATATAAAATGAATAACTCAAACAAACTCTCTTAAAAGTAGATGAAAAATTAAAGCACCTAAAATAGAACAATTTTACAATGAATAGCTCAAATTTTGATTTTGATAAAAGAAAGAATAATAAGTGTTAAACTATAGAGTTTAGACTCTCTATTTGCATTTGATGATTCTTAACTTTTAGAAAGAATTTTGAAAGTGCCAACAATAAGAGAGGTATCAACTTTGGGTGGCATCAAAAGAGGAAATATGACATACCATTAAGGGTAGTAGGAAACTTTCCATTTATAAGATGGTAAAAGAAATTGTAAGGAATATGATAAACACCAACCTAACTATAAAGCATCATCTTCTATTCAAGATTTTTAGGGCGAAAACTGCAGGCAACATAACTGCAATGATTTTGGCTAATTTCAGCAGTATATTGGTCAGTTTACCTTCACACACAAAAAACAACAATCTCTAGCCAAATTATATAATGTAAATCCAATATATAGCTTGAATGCTCTTGATAGGGAATCCTTAACTATAGAGTAGGATATCACGGCAAGCAAGAACATAATTGGAGCTAGATCTATGCAATAGAAACCATTTGCCAATACATACACTACTTGCATATCTCCTAATTTGATGCTATGCAAGATTAACATATATGCATGCACACAAATGAATCTCTAGAATAGTTCTAAGCTTCTGAAAAACCATTTATCAGTGTACAACAAAAATGTTTCTTCAAATTTTTGGATGTCATTCAGTTTAAAGTATATTCTAAAGAAAATTGAACCTATAGGCTCCAACGAAGAATGTATTAGACAGAAACTAAGATGAGACTAAACAAAAACCAAGTATAACATAATAGCAATATACTTGATTTCCAGTTCAAGCTGCATGAGCACCAAAAAATTCTGGTCAATTATCTATCGATATTAAAGCCCTCAATCAGCTGACATATATCAAAACTTTGGTATTCCATGGCAATATTGACCTACAATGGATGAATAATAAGCCAACATGCAATTGCAATGTAATTCATAGAAATAAAGTACTCAAAGTGCACAAACCACTTTTTCAAGTCTTGTTTTTATTAGTTAAATTCGTGAAGAACTTAGAAGAAATACTTGCACTCCACAATGGAAATCATCTCACTATAACATTTTTTGCTTGTGGCAATAGTCAAAAACTATTGCCAAAAGTCCAAAAAATGTTGCTGAAAGAACAAGCAACATTTTTTAAGTGTGATGTTAGCAAGCGTTGCTTATTCTTTTAGATAATTTTTTTTTTCAACTTTAGACAACACTTCACAAAAATTGTTACTTATTCATATGACATTGGAAAGGGTTTTGGCCTTTAATATTAGCAAACATGTTTTGATCGTTGCCTATTCTTTTATTATAGGTAATGGTTTTTACTTTAATTTTAGCAATGAATTTCAACTATTGTCTATTCTTTATTATAGGCACCAATTTCAACCTTCATAGCCAACGGATTTTTTACCGTTGTCTATTCTTTATTATAGACAACACTTTTTGAATGTTAGTGTAGCAAACTTTTATTTATTTATTCATCTTGAAATCGCAATGATATATAATTTGAAATATTAATCTTTCATCTATCCTAAATTATGAATCAAATTTGCAATATGCAAAACACATAAAAATTTCAAAGTAACAACTACAAATTTCAAGAAATATCTATTTGTTCATTTCAAATTAAAAAATTCACATAGTTAAGATTCAAATGATAACAAAGTAGTATTATCCAATACATTCTTAATGTTCTAATATTTAAATTAATGAGAATGTCAATAAAAAATTATAAGTGATCATTATGAAGAAATTTAAAAATCTTCATTAGCATTCATATCATGAAATTTTTCTAGTCCTTCATCATTTTGATTTTCTTCTTGACTATCAATATTTTTCTATCATAATTATAAAATTAAATCATTTTTACATTAAATATAACATAGTAATAATTGAACAAAAAACCTAGAAGCTTGATATAATATTATCAACAAGTCACATGTTTTTAAACATGTTATATCGTGTAGGCTAACTGGAACCATATATAAGTAGAGTAGTACTAATTAAACTGGAACACACACACTTGGTAAGGGCATAGTAGCTCAAAGCCTAATATATGCAGTTACAGCAGAATGAAAGACACAACCTAAGAATAGTTACGTGGCATCATAAGTATAAAAGTGGAGCTTACAAGATTTGCTTTCAACGGTTTGGGCTAATATGATGAATTGCAACTTATAATTAAAATACAACTAGATATTACATGTGAATCTTGCACCATTTAGTCTAGCTCATTACTTTGTGAGTCAATAGACACACACAAGCAGCAAGCAACAGAAAAAACTAATATTACCTTTTTCCAAGTCAGTATTTGCTTCCTCTGGTTTAATAGAAACATAAACTTAAGGCATAAAATCAATAAGCTAGCAAAGAAAACAATAGCATCACCTTCTCCCACATCAGTATTTGCTTCCTATGCTGTCCCTGATTTAATAGATTGCCTTGCCCTTGAACTCTTTGTCTTTTCCTTGACGAGCACAAGTTGAGTAATTTTTACCCTAAGATTGTTTCAACACAAAAAAGTCCGCAAAGAAGGTGGTTTATGGTATATAAATTCATTACTTACTGGAATGGTTAGTCTCATAAAAAATATACGGCAAACTTAGCAGACCTCCCTCTCTCTCTTCCTTCTCACAATTCCCTAAATTTTCATGAAAGGAAAAGTAACAGTGCAAAGGACAAATGGAAACAAATCATTGGGGTGTCTATAATAATCACTTCTCTCCCACCATAAAGAACACATAAGCAAGCCTAAGATTGTTCCACTCAGTACATTCAACCACCTAGTAACGTGTTTGTCATCTCCATGCATGTAACTTAGCCTACTCTTTGGTTTGCTAACTTTTGGTCAATCACATCCTCTTAAACTTTCAACACATATAACATTATGATTCACTTCTCACACAACCATGATAAAATTGGGATGTAATGTAATGTAATGTAAAATTTGGATGTGAAAGTAGACACATCTAGAAGCTTCACTTAATGTAATGTAAAATTGGGATGTGAGCGTAGGCTAGTAGCCCATGACCTTTGCAGCCTATTGTCAGTTATAAGACCTAAAAAATGTGAGATAAATACAATTCTAAGAAATTACTAACCATATCACGCATACATAGTTCAACTTGGGCTCAATTTTATTTCTTAAAAAAAAAAAAAAAGAGAAGCAAACTGCATTTATGTTTTCGTGTTTCTGTAATCTTAAAATGGAGAATTGATTCAAAATCAAGACAATTCACGGGTTAAATAAGAAAAAAAAAAATCTTTTCTGCATAAACTAAATTGAGAGCTTCAAATTATGAGATTAATCAACACAAAGTAGAGAGTTTTTTTTCTTTCCTGTCCCCTATTTCTACAGAAACCAAGTTGAGAGCTTCAAATTATGTCAACTGAGCTGTTTGTATCTCAGAGTCTGGCAATAATAAAAGATGCAGGGTATCAAGAGCAAAGAACAGAGGATACAGGATAAAAAGTGGCAACAACCTTATGCCATTAAATGAGATTGGCTCTATAAACCATTTAATGTTATTGTTCAATTATATAATTGATTCATGTCATAAAAGACTGGACAACGTTTAATATTGGTTGTTGACTACTCAGAATAATCCTTCTTTTTAATCTAAATTTATAATTGACTATATAAAAATATGATATGAAAGTATGATATAGCCATGATTAAGTTTATGATGAATAGTGTATATAAAAAAATGAATTTTTTAAATGAGATTAACATTGCCTGTAGTGCTCCGCAAAGGTTTTATAAAAAGGATATGTACACTATCATAAAATGCCTCTAACATTAGCATATTCAAGAGCATGTTACTTGCCTTGAAAAGAAAATCTCCAATCATGACATAAAGTGTTAGTTAAAAGGAACAGGTACTGATCCTTGATATATTGAGGTTAGATTTGATGAAGGTACCACCAGAGTTGAAAAGTATATGCAAAGGTGCAACTTGATCCAAGCCAGAGACTTCAATTGTTGTCACTGCAATTTTTGTTTTTTAATTCATATGGTACACTACATGCCTTCAATTTGATTCCAAGATCCTAAGCAGTATCAGTTTATGAAAAAATAATTCAAAACTTAAATTTAAAAAGTGATATAAATTTACAATAGCAAAATGCTGATTTCATGGTTTGATCAAGCTGACAAATAGCAAACTCAATAATATACATTGTAGCACAAATAACCTTCCATGTCTTTTGCATTATCTTTTTGCAAAAATAACAGGTGACTTGGTATTTTCAACAATTTCATAGAACGTTCAGATACACACACATTAATAGATATAAAATGAGAATAATCCATGATTGTTTGAAGGATAAGAGAGATAGAGATAGAGAGGGAATGAAAGATAGTCTCGGAACTCTAAGAGTTGAAAATGCAATTGATGGGAAATGAGAAGCTATCAACATTGTTCGTTGAGTGAATATGAAACAAAAATCAATATATCCAAACATCAATAAACATATACAAAAATTAAGAGATTCAAACTAATACCTCAGTGAAGAAAAGAAGAGATCTCACCTAGTGTGTTGTTACTGCCCGTCTTCATACTCAACCGCATCTTGAAGGAGAAGAACAAACCTTAGGTTGTTAGTGCTCGCCTAGTGATGTCGATTAGGTGAGGAGAGCTGGTGAGGTCATCAGAGCTGATGAGATTGTGGGAATGACGGTAAGAGATTGTCCGAAGGAAATCGAGAAAGACAGGGCTGAGCTCTTTTGGGTTTCTGACGTGCATAGAAGTTTTGAAGTGGGTTTTTTGAAATAGTAACATCGCTAGTGTGTCATTTTGGAAAGCCCCAGCTCCCCAGAATATTAGCGCATTTTTTTACAGCGACTTTTGTGAAGTATAATTTTATTGTGTAAGATAAGGATTATAAAAATAATATTAAAATAGAATTTCAGAAAAATAAAATAAAATTTTAAGGGCTGTTTGGGAAGCTGATTTTTTGTTTCTAAAAATTATTTTTTTATTTTTTTATTTTATAAAAATAAAAAAAATATTTGACAATCTGTTTTCAAAAACTATTTTCTAAAAATATAATTAAAAAAATAATTTTTAGAAAATACTAAAATAATATTTTTCCTTATTTTTGTATAGAACTATTTTCAAATTTTTTTTAAAAATAAGAAGAATACATGTTTTCATTAATGATAAAATTATAAATAATATTAAATATATTTTTTTCATCTTAAAAAATAAAGAAAACATTTGTTTTCAAAATTTACATCCAAATAAGTTTATTTTTTTATTCTAAAAAATAATTTTTAAAAACTATTTTTAAAAAACTGTGTTTAAAAAATAATAAAATAAAAACACCTGAAAATACTTTCAAACAGACCCTTAGATTCCGTTTATTTTAATGGAAAGTATTTTCTGTAAAAATAAATTCATTTATTTATATTTATAATTATAAAGCATTAAGATAATAATAAATATTTTATTTGTTTAATGTTAGACATGAGGAGTGTAGTAGAAAACAACATCCTCTATTTTATTTAACCTTATACAAATAAATTAGTTTTTCTTATAAAAAAATATTTTTTAACAGAATAAACAGGGAAAACTAATTAATTTATTTAGTATAAAATAATTTTTAGGGACATAAAAAATATTTAGTGTAAATTAATTTACAAAAAGTTAACATTAAATAAATGTTGTCTATTAATTTAGATGATACAATGGTGATTTAAATGTTACTTATTAATTAAATTTAAACAACAGTTGTAAAAAGTATTGTTAGTAATACATATTGCAATAGGCTTTCATTACTTATGAATTATAATTTGACAATAGTTAATCAAGTGTTGTCTATTTTATATTAAATAACAATTTTATTTAGTGACAATTAATTAAATGTTCCTTATTCTATATTAGACAATGGTTTCTTATTATTGTCTAATAAGTATTGCTTAAACAAAAAAAAAACAAAAGATAACAATGTTAAAACCGATGCCTATTTCAAGCAATCATTTTTTAACCATTATCAAGTTTGGTTTTATCATAGGCCAAAAATATTGTAATATTGCATCGTTACAACACTTTCCATCAAAAGAAATCATAGGAAAGAGTATATCTTCAAGGCATATCCCATAAGAAGTTTTACATAAATCAAAGTCTCAAGGACGACAGTTTTAATTCTAGACAGTAATATTAGTATAGTATTGCCTGAAGACCAATATAAATGAGATTAGAGAAACAATCTTGAATGCAAAACGAGCAACCATATGAACAAAATTAATCTATTTCAGAAATTAGCAAACAATCCAAAAAGAAGAAAGATAACTTAACATTGCCAAATCAAAACAACTATAAAAAAATGAATTTTATTTAATTCGCATTCATTGTTGGCAGAGGGGGTGGTACTGGAAACAGAAACCAAATGGAAAATAGTAAGAAAAATTTTGTAACTTACAGATGCCAACTAATTAGAAGAGTCCTATAAAATGGCCAAGGTTGCATGAAACAGCAACCTACCATATTCATTCAAATAATCCATCAACAACCAGGTAAAAATATCAGTCATAACTTCAGCTTTAGAGAAGCTGGCAGCATATGGACAACTGAAATCTGTCTTTACATATAAGCCTTGGGAGTGGAAAACATTGTATCTGGCTTATACCATAAGGCTGAATGGGATGACTTGTTTAACAAAATTGGGAACTTGACCTGTTTCATTAAGTAAATTATTCAAACAAAATTAACAAGCTGAAAACTATAGTTAGATGTCATAAAAAGCAACATATCATACTTCATCTTGCACATTCTTAATAAAATATAAGCAAGCAACCACAATCAATTTAATAAATCACTACTTTATCTTGCCATTAAAATCCATATACAGGCAATCTTGATGCTTAAAATTATATAATAACTAAATTTTACTCATTAATGCTTAAAATTATATAATACCGACTAAAGTAATATATTATAATTCAATTATAAAAATCGATAGTAAAAGCTAAATAAGCACACTTTAAATAACAAGTATGTATGATATGCAACTGGACACAAAAAAGTACCTCTCTGCAAATTGAACAAAACCACACCCTTTTAACAACTGGTATTTTGACAGAGACAACATCACCAAATTGCTAAAATGGTTGTATGAGATCTTGGTCATTGACATCAGAATCAAGCCATCTGACAAATATCTATAACATAGATGGGTTAGTGAGTCCCCATCGTACCATATGGTTAGCAAGTGTACAGAAAAGCAGAGTTGTGTTATTGAAGTCCCCTTCAGACTTGGAAACTTGGGCTATGGTACCATTAGATGAATGTCATTAGCTAATCCACCGCTGATTATAGAATACAATATCAAATCATTAAATCTTCAATTTGAAGCATAATCTATAATAAACTGTGCTGTTGTTATCTTTTAATGTTAAAACAATATGGTCAATAATTAGAATATTTCAGAACAAAGAACAGAAGAATATAGAGATATAATTATTGAAAATTAGACAAAAAAAAAAAAACTATAGCAGATTTATGATTTAGAGATGGGTCAATATAACAAAATACGCATGGTAACACATTGATGAGCATAAAAAAAAATAATAATAAAGCAGTCCAAATGCATAAAGTAATTCTCAATAAGTAATCACTGGTAGCAATTGTCAAATTCCACATACATTAGTGTTCGGCTAGCTTAAGGAAGGATATGCAGTAGCTATGAAAATACCAGAAGAAACTACTCTCTGGGGTACAATGCCACTGCACTTTGGTACAAAACTATTCGCTTTCCCTAATTTCCAATTTGTTGTTTTATCCCCTTCTATTTTCAATGAAAGGAAAAACCTAATGTGAAAATGATATAGTCTAGTGTTCATAGAGAGGTATCAGAACAACCAAGATAGGTCATCCAAGTATTCAAAATAGCCAAGATGGGTCACCCAGGTAAGATATCAAAGTGTTTCTCCTACTCAAATTTGATTTTTGGTTTGTTCAAACACAAGGAAACTCATACAAAATTAGCCTTTGATTTTAGCATTTTACTGCTAATTTACTTGAAGTTGGAGGTTTTACCAAATTGGATGGTATAACCTTAAATGCATGCATCCTAAACAAAAACTAATATTAGACAAATGCCAATGATATAAATCTGGAAACATCTTCATATCTATATGCATTACCAAAAGTTGAAGTCAGGCTTACAAGAGGAACGCTTGGTCTTAATTGGCATTCAAACACATATTCCAAAGGTTTAGATGTATTTCTGTGTGGTGTCAGCACAACTCTGTACTTAGTAGTCACACAATGCAGGCAAGTCATTGCAGTATGTCCTTCAATTTAAGAATCATTGCAGGTTATGAATCATGAAATGACAAACAAACTTAAGAGCCCATCACATGGTAATAATGCTACTAATGTGCAACTTCTCACTTCCAACAGAAAGTGCAGCAAAAAAACAACACACAGGATATTAACTATTAAGTATTGATTAATAAATTTCATCATAGGGGATATTAAAAATCTTTAAAATACCATAAATTGATGCATAAACACGATGAACATTTATGTATGAAGTTGAGAAATCACAAAATGGTTACAAAACAAAAACATTTCTAACAAATTAAGTAGAGGCAAGGTATATCTGCTAACCAAATCATAAACTTAAAGGAAACACTATACTTATTTATTCTTCCTCACTCCACCTCCTAAATTATAAATCACCACAACAAATCATCATATCATTTATGCCATGACTTATGCTATGAAAATTTGAAAATCATTACGATTTTATCCCTTTTCATAGGTATAAAAGAATTCAAATAAATGTATACATAAACTAAAAAATTTATGCTATAGAAAAATTTTATCCATAACGAAATATCACTTATGCTATGATTTAAGTGGGAAATCTTTATCCATGGCCAAGTATCACTTGTACCATTAATTAAGTCTATAGATAAAGTCATGGCAAAACATCACTTGTGCCCAATGTTATAGAACTCAGATCAACCCAGTTGATTCAACTAGTTGAACCGTCACCCAATTGCTAAAACAAATCGGTTTGACCCCTAAAATCTAAAATATCCAAAAATATAATTTGACCTGGTGAAACCCGATAATAAATCAGTTAAATCGGTCACCCGAAAGATCTGGTAGGCCCATTTTCTTTCTTTCTTTTGTTTTGCAACTTCAATTTATATATCAATTCAAAAATCTATATTTTTTAACCCATAAAAGTCTAACCTAGGCCTTAATATCCCTAACCCAAAATCTTAAAATCTAAAAAACCAAACTTCAATGATAGAGAATTAGGCTTGAAGTTCAATTTTGGTTTTCTTAAATTATGACCTTATTGAATAATTTAAATTTAAGTGTGTACAATGTAAACAGAGAAATTTTGAACCAAAATTGCGTTGAATGATTGTAATAGTGGTAAGATCAATGTTTACTTATTGTACTGGTTAATCTTTTATGTGAATATATATAATATAGAACCATATATGTATAAAAAATATGTTAGCCATTCAAACACCTGGCTGGACCGCTTGCCTTATCCGACCAATTATTGGACCGGATTTTAAAACATTGTTGTGCCAATATTCAAGTCATAAGTAAATCATGCCTATGGGGGTGTATTTAATCATTACTTTTAAAGATTTTTAAAGACTTCAAAAGTTTAGGTGTATTTAATAATGACTTTTGAATGTTCTATAAAAGTCATCGATTATTCAATATTAATTTTTAATGACTTTAAAAAAGTTTATAAAAGTTTTGGGGTATTCAATTGATACTTTTTGAAAGTCTATAAAAATCAATAAATATTCAAAATATCAATGACTTTTCAATACTTGTTTAATTACTAGACTTATGTAGACTTTTTTATGGGAGGTATAAATGTTGGTTTGTTCGGCTGACCAGGGGCATTTTCGTCCAAATTACAAAAATATTTTTGGATTCCAACCGAACAACCTATCCGGATCTAGCTAGGATTAAGCATAAAAGTAAGCTAGGAGTGTTAAAAGATTAACCTTTGGTCCAAGCATGCGGCGGAAGATGATGGCACACAGCGGATCGAGTCATTGAAAATCCGGTCCAAGGGTCCCAGTCACCACCAGAAATCCACACCAGAAAAGGAGGATCACCACCCAGTGTTAGCTGGCAGCTTGCAAAAGTCGATCGGACTTCCTCGCCAGAACCCTAGTGGAGCTCGCTGGAGAAGATGAAGCGGTGCTGAAGAAGTGAAATGCGCATTTTGGAGCAAGGGCTATCCAGGCCTTTTAAGGCCCTACGGCCAAAACGACGCCGTTTTGTGCAATTTCCAAAATTTTCACTTTGTCCCCTACAATTTCTCCAAATTGCAGCCGGGCCCCTGGGGTTTTGAAAAACTCTTTTCCACCTCTTAAAACTTCGACCACTTTTCAATTTAGTCCCTGAAAATCTAATTTCCTAATTTCAGGCGTTCCTCATATTTTTTCGTTTTACGTATGATCTAGTAGGCCCCCGAAATATTGACAAAAGTCCAAAATGCCCTTCAAATAATTTGGAGACATTTAATAAAATTAATCTAATTAATTTCATTTGTGATTAATATCTCCATATTTATCACGTAAGAACTTTAAGCTATCAGCGGACTCTAGCAAGCCATAATAGCTACCTAATTTTTGGCGGGGAGTCATCCATGGTGACAAACCTATCTGTGACTGACCTTTCAGTATGGTACGATCCTTCATTACCAATATCCAATTAGTCAGAGGAATGGATAAAAGTCAACATCTATAACTGACCATGGTTTCTCAACTTCGTGAATTATTTAACTAAATGAATCGAGCACTCAAATCCCACTTGTGTCTTGATTCTACCTTGCGCAAGGATTTGTAAGTCAAACCAATTCGTTGAGTAGCCTTGGATATCACTCCAAAGAGCGGTAATGAATCCTCTCTTGATTAGGCAATATCTAACTACACTTCCAGAAATATCCAACACAAGTCTTTATTGTTCCTC
>JANHAO010023158.1:0-11975 GCA_026873985.1 Saraca asoca
CAGACTGCCTTAAAGTGTGAGATAACGTGTTTTCTTATTCATTCTTCTTCATTACATCTACTTGTTTGCTGCACACATACATGTATACATGTAAAAAAAATACTATTTATTTTGATGGTTGTGTAAGCTAACTTAGAAAATTGCATGGAAACTCAGAGACAATTTTCTTGTACATATAAATATTTTATTTTCTTTGATTTAAGATATGGGATAAGTTACATTTAAAACTTTTAAATATATTTAAATTTATATTTTTAATTATATGAATTTATTATTATATTAATTTTTATTTTATATTAATTTCTTATTTTTATTTTACAAGGATAATTAGTGTTATTAATTAATATAATAAACAAAATGGGTGGTCTCAAATTTTTTAAAAAAATATTAAAAAAATTTAGCGATTGTTACACAACTCCCGCTAAATTAAATTGTGAATTTTTTTAAAATAATAACGACGTTTACATAACCCTCGCTAAATTAAATTAAAAATCTCTAAAAATAATAGCAGCAGTTACATAACTGTCACCAATTTAATTTCAAATTTTTTTGATAAATATAGCAATGGTTATTTTTAATCGTCACTAAATGCTCCATGCATGATAATTCCAGCGATTGCACATAATCGTCGCTAATGTCAATTCGGTGGCGTATTTTCTAGCGGTTTCATAATCGCCGCTATTATACTTGCCAGCGGTTCAAACCGCTGCTATTGTTAATGCGTAACCGCTGCTATTTTAAGCCTTTTTTTGTAGTGTGGTATCATGCGCTATATTTAACTTCATATGCTAATGCTATAATATTACAAATGATCATGCTCAATTGATTGGCAATCCTAATCAACTAGCTCAAAGGGCAAGTATATTTCTTAAATATTTTTAAACCTGGAGCAATACTTCAATGATAGAATATTTTTTTCATTTTTTTTTTATAAATCTTTCCTGTAGCAATTGACAAAGAAAAAGCATTGTGGACACTCCATGTCAGGTTGTTAATTGCACTAGATCAGTTGATCTTGCAATTCTTGACAAATATAGCTAGTGTTAAAAGAACTGGATCGGAACAAATTATTCGATTGTTATTCGCTACACAATTCAATCTGAATCAATATCAAAAACTATTTTTTAATAGTTGAACCACTTTGAATTGAAACAAACCAAATAAAATTGATCAAAATCGAAAAATAGATCTTAACTTTTATTTTTTTACTATTAAAATTTTCTTTTAGATTGAGTTAATCCAATACGCCTATATGTAACCAAGAATTAATAAAAGAAAAACAATTTAAAAAAATTTACTAGTAAAATCAAATTCTATTGATAAATATCATTATACATACAAATTTTATTTTTAATGTCAAGTTATATAATAATTGTTTTGTTATTAGAAAAGTTTTCATGATAAGAATCATCAAATCTTTACTAATAAAATCAAAAGTTAAGTATATCTTGTATTAAAAAAATATAAAAAAGAATATTCAAATCTTTCTTATTTCATTATCGCTTTTTTTTTATAAAGTTAATTCGTATTCAATTAAATTTGGCCAAATTTGTTAATCATGCTTACCAATTCATTTAATTGTTCAAATTTTTTTGATAATTTTTAATATAATTATTAAATATTAATATTTGTAAAAATGGAAATGGAGAGAGAGAGAGAGAGAGAGAGAGAGAGAGAGAGAATGGGAGAGAAAGGTATGATAAAGATGAAATAAATGGACAAAAAGTTGAAAGATTAGAGAAAGAGAGAGAGGGGGGATAAGAGGGGAGAGAGAAACATAAGATGACAAGAGAGAGACTAGAAGAAATGTATGAAGGGTTAAAAAGAGACAGATAGGTGAAAGAGATGATAGAGAGAGAAATGGAAGGAAAACAGAGAGATTATATAATATATAATAATTTAGGAAAGTGATTTTTTTTAATTAAATGAGAAGAAATCACTTTCTTCTAAATATACTATCATTTTATATTGAGTAGAATTTATTGTTTGTTAGATCAATTTTTTTATTGACTTTAAACATAAAAAAATTAGAAAAATAATTTTTAGAAAAGTATTTTCCTAAGAAATAAACAAACCCTGAATATCAATATTAAAATAGGTCTTGACTAAGTAAGATATATTTTGGAGTATAAGATTATAAGTTGGAAGTCCTTTCAAGGATAATTTAAATTGACCTTTAGCACTCTTCATGAAAAAGAAAATTTTAACTTTTTTTTTCTTTTTGTTATTTTTTATGTTAAAAAGATAGATATAATTTTTTTTAAATTTCATTGTATATAAAAAAGAACTATAAATTTTGTTACATATAAAAATTTTATATATTTTTCTCCAATATAATAAAAACATAATAAATAAAAAAGAAAAAGATAGGCATTAACACAAAATTTCTTTAAATTCTATTATCCATAAAAAGAGTTTTTAAATCTATTACATATAAAACTTTTATATTTATTTTTTTCCATTATATTATTTTTTTGTAATACGATAGAAAAACATGATACATGATAGAAAGGAAATGATTGGAATTCTAAGCAAAGGATAGGCAGTCACATTCTCAATTGAAGACCTGCCTAGGAACATAAAGCACCGGTAAACATGACATATGAGAGAAAGGAAAAGATTGGAATTCTAACCCCCTGCTTGGAAGGAGGGAAAAAATAGATGAAAGAAAATAAGAAAAAAAACTTGTAGTTTTGTTACTTGGTTGGATAGAAAATAAGAGAAAAGAAAAGGGAAAGAAAATTTTTTTCCTTTACTTGCTTGAGAAGAATAGTGATAGAAAAGAAAATTATTTCAACTTTTGTTGATAATTTTATCCTTCAAGTAAATAATTTTGTCATATGAAACCTTACATTAATTTCTTTCCAAATTATTATTCTTGTATCATGTTTATAATTATAGCCTGTTTTTTTGTTAATTAAAAAGGGTTAATAATCTTTTGAAGGAAAAACAAGAAGAAGATAGAATTGGTGGTATTATATGGAATAGAAAAAAAAGGGGCTAAGATTATCATATGAATAAAATTTATTTCTTCCTTCTAAATTATTATTGTTCTACTATGTTTATAATTCTAACTTATTTCTTAATAATTATTTTTTGAAAAAACATTGATTGGCTATTTTAAGTTACTAAATATTATTATATTATAAATAAGGTTTCTACTATATTTATAATTCAATCATATTGTTGATAAATTACCTAATAATAAAAGGGATAAATTGGTAATAAATACTAATCATTTAACTTTTCTACCATTTTTCTCTCCATATTTGCCAAGAAAAATTTTTAATGGACCCCACACCATTTTTCTCTAGCCCTTTTCTTTTCTATCTTTTTTATTGTCTCTAAGCAAGCAAGAGAAAATGCTATTTTCTACCTGTTGACAATAAAATTTGGTCTAATAGAGCCAAATCTTAGTCAACCAGAACTATTTTGCAATCCTCAAATGGCAAACCAGTTGGATGAATAAGAGATGAGGAAATGGAGAAAAATAGAACAAAGGCCAAGAGGAAAAAGCAAGAACAAAGAGTTTTTTAACATGATTCGACTATAGTATGTTCATGGACCCCTACATCCACGGATGATGTTATTACTGAAAAAATGTTTGCTGTGTACATTGTTTTTACATAGATTTCTCTCTTTAGCAAGCTCCCTAGCTCTTTGAACTCTCTCTTCTCTCTTTATAATGAATTTCTCTCATCTCTTCTCCCCTTGGGCTATTACACAAAGTCCTATATAAATAAAAGCTAATCTTGCAAGCCGACTTCTGCAAACCTCCTATCAGTCAGCTCCTGTAGGTTGGCTTTTTCTTGGTTTGTGCGATCAGCTAGCTTTGGTTGGTTTCTATTATGGCTGACTCTCATGTGGACTAGGCCTTGTCTGCTAGGCTTTATATGCTCATTTCACATAATACCAAAAAATGCCTACAACATAAGCCCCCCAACTCTCAATTCACTTTGCAGACTGGGAGTTGTAGTTCACTGACAAAAGCTCGATATGCCATGCTAGCATGAATAAGTTCTTGCAAATCACGGCTTGATAATCGTTAGATAAAAGGAATTCTTAGTAAGTCAATCGACCTCGGTGATATATATTAGTAGATTATATAATTTAATATAAATGGACTTCAGCTAGTAAATTATGATTTAAAAGGATATGTGCTATGTTGGACGACCAATTAGTCATATTAGCTTGTCTTAGTTGACAATAAACTCAAGCACCAGAGTGCTTTTGTTGGCTATGAGTTTAGGCACTAAGATGCTTGAGCTGGTAGCAAGTTTGAACACTAGAGTGCTTGAACGCCTAAACCAGTGCAAGATTGGGTGCTTTGGTAGGTCGCACGGGTGAGCCCTTGTTCTCACAAGAGTTTGGTGCTCAAGGCACTTCTTGGATGTGGTCTTGATATTGTCCGTGCAAGAGTTTAGTGCTTAAAGCACTTCTTGGACATAGTCCATGCAAGCGTTTGGTGCTTAAGGCACTTCTTAGACACAATCCACGCAAGAGTTTGGTGCTCAAGGCACTTTTTGGATGTGGAGTGGGTTGGGGGCTAGCTTTTGGTATAATATTTTGTTAAGAAGGGATGTAGCTTTAGCCCTACAAAAGAGAATGAAAAACTAGTAGGAATAAAATATTTAATGTAAGGACAAGAAATTATATCCTACTTGTTCAAATAAGAGATGCAGTGTTGTTGCCGAAGCTAGTATGGCAAGACCTCCACACTAAGTTTCTGCTTGGTCTAGTTTGGTATTGAGCTCATGAAGATTGAGGCATAAGCTTGAGGTTGTTTGAGATGCACTTTGTCTCGTGATGCTATCTTCAGCTCACGACTGTTACGCTTCATTGTAGCATAGCAGTTGGAGTGGTGAAAGTAGCCTTTTGGAGTGTAATTCTGACTCCCGAACTGACCTGATGACTAAGAAAGATTGGATGAGCATTCTGCACGTGACCTTCCCTAAGCGTCGTAGCTGGTGGCCCATGTAGATCAGCGAGCTCTATAGCCGACAGCTTGCATGTGCGAGCTTATCGAGCCCAGTCACTGCATGGCCCAAGTGTGAGCTCTTCCTAGTAACTTGCATGTGCGAGCTCAACACTACGTCATTGTTACTAGTTCACTCAAATCCAATCTCATTTCAGGGCTGCTATGAGCTTGCGATCGAACCAAGCTACGACAGGTTGAAAAAGGCTTAGCTAGTGAAATCCATGTGACTGAAAGTAAGTAGCAAAGCAAGAGATGCTACTAGTGTTACCAATAACCTGCATATGTTAGCTTGACATCAAATCGTAGATACATGGCCAGAGAATGTGAGCTTTGTAGTTAACAATCTACATGCATGAGCTCAACATTACACTGCTGCTACCGGTAACTTGTATCATTTTCAGCACTTGGTGGATGGTGTGTGAGCTCACCATAGGATTGAGTCTCATTGCAAGGCAATGTGAGCTCATTAATTGGTTTGGTTTTATAGCATGGCTATGCAAGCACAACACTGAACACAGGCTACATGGTTGCTGCATGAGCTCACTATCAAACCATCCTGTATTATCGCTGTGTGTGCTTGTTGTCAACCTGAATTACTGTATGGTTGAAGAAGGCTTGTAGTCTTAATGCATGATGAAGGTGTGAGCTCACCAACAAATTATCCTATTACATGGCGGTCTGAGCTTAAATTAAGTCTTACTGCTTTGTGGCTGAACAAGCTTATCACCGAACCTTGGCTTGCTACATGGTCGCTGAATGAGCTTGTTATTGAATCTAGTTTCTGCATGGCAACGTGCTCTCTTATGTGTAGAATAACGGATACTGGGAGGAAGTGCTTCCACGGGCTCGAGACCTTGAAGAGCCATACCAGTAATAACTTATCACTTCAACTCACAAATGTTCCTGGTGTACTTTAGCTCATGATATTGTGCTTCAGCCCAGTGCATTTCAGCTTGATGTGGTTTGGGACGCATTTCAGCCCAATTTTATTACATGGCCACTGCCTGTGAACTCAACATCATGCTCACGTCCAGAACCAAGCTTAGAATGATGTTGCCTCATATGCACTTTGGCTCACAAAAATGGCTGAAAAAGATTCAGCTAGTGTGAGAGCTCATCAATCACAGCGTGAACCCAATTGCATAGATGTTATGCTCACACATCCAAAATCAAACTGATGTTGAGAAGAAACTCCCATGACTCGAGTCCTCAATGAGTTGTTCTCATAGCAATTTTCGCAACTGCGGGAGGCTTTAGAGCCATTGAACCAAGCTTCATTGCATTGCTAATGTAAGCTCGCTGAGATATGAACCTGGTGTTGGTGGTGCTGCTGGGTTTCTGTTTCAATTTAACTAGAAAATGGAAGAGAGAGGGAGCTATGTAGAGGCTTCCTTCTTGGCCATCTTGGACTTATAGTCCAATATAGATTAAATACTTTCCTTCATTGTTTCTCTTCTGTAGTCATTCTAACACATGAAACAGAGAGCAGATCAACAACAATAGTTATTCCGGACTAGAGTGGCCATACGTAAATGGCTTAATATTGGTAGCAAGGAATCTAATTACAATGCTGATACCTTCATTGTTGAATAGAAAATTAACTAGGATGCAGATGAGGCCCTCCTTCTAGCACCAAAATGTTAACGATAAAATTTGGTTCAGTAGACCCAAATCTTAGTCAACCTAATTAGTTCTTAATACCCCAAAACTGTAAGCTATAGATACAAATATGCATAAGAAAGAAATAAAGAAAAGAAGAACAATGGACATCAGGAGGATTCTATCGTGGTTCGACTAAAGCCAGTATAGCCCCTACGTCTATGGTCATTTTACTTGCTGTTATATGGTGATTTCTTTGTGCAGTTCAATGGAGTTACTACTTTAGTGTTCTCTCACTATACAAATGCTCTCACACTATTTTGGCAGAGTTTCTGCCTCTATTCTTTGCTTATCTCCTATATAATGATCTCCCCCTCCTATTTATACAAGCTATGAGGTTACAGATGTAATTTTACAAGTTGTAAATATATTACATCAAATAATAAATATACAAGACAATATAAACTCCTGTAATTTTTCTTTTATAGATTACTTTCTGTGTGTGGGCCCCTTGTAGGCTGCTGTTTATAGAAGGGCTTTGTAAGTTGTTTGTGTGTTTCTAATTTGACCTTAGCGGGCTTTTGGTTAGGAAACACACTACGTCCTGTGAGCTAGTGCTCTCATTCTAGGGTCATTACTGATTTTTGGCCAGCGAGGTTGAGCTCGCACCTGGCGATATGAGCTCGTGTTAACTAAACTATTAACTTCCTGATCCGGGACTCTTGGCTAGTCTTGGGTTTGCCCTAGCCCCATTCTGCGCTTTGAGCCTATAACTAGTGAGCTGGCAAGCTGGTGTTTGTCAAGCGACCTTAGTCCTTCGAGAGATCCGAGCCTTCTCTAGTTGGGCTCATATTCTATTAGGCCTATGCCAATCCATTTGCCTGATATCAAAAAATACCTATAACATAAGCCCCCTAATTCTCAGTTCACTTCGCGGACTAGGAGTTATAGTTCACTAATTAAAATCGGGGAGTGCAATGTGCAATGCCATTGTTCAAATTTTCACTTTGTCATTTCGTTTGTCCCTACCATCATTACTACATTTAATGCGCACACTTTCCCATTATTGCCAATACAATAGTAACTAAGCCCGAGAATTTTCTAGACTACCGGATCCTAGGCAATTGATCAGTTTCTGCATCGAACGGCTAGGCGACCATAGCTATATAAGATGAGAAAACCCTTTTTTCCTTTCATTCCTAAAAATTGACATTTTGCCTTTAAAGCTTTTGAATAAAAGTTTCTGGACTCTTACTTTTAGAGTTTGTTTTGTGGGTTTCTGGTATCGCATTGCTTAGTCTAATAATGGATGCCTGTTTGCTAGGGGACATTTTGCTTGCTAGTCTTTAGGCCGTAGATTGTTAGATTTAGTTTTCTATCTCCTCAGGGATTTAATAGTCTATTGGGCTTCATTGGTTAAACCCTCCTAGGTTTTTGATAGTTTAAGTCTCTGTCATGGTGGTTTGAGGCATGTATGGTTTACTACATAGGAGATTTTTTTGTCCAGCAAAGAGTAACTTTAGCTTTTCTGATAGAGTCTATTTGAAATGATCTGGTTCCTTGAAATGACCTAATTATTTGCACTTTAATATATATGTCTATAGCTCATAGATGTCAAAGCCACCAAGTAGGAAATAACGATGAGCCTAATTCCCTAGCTCAAAATGAAAAGTCAGCATTCACCTCGTCGGAAGTGACCTCTAGGAGCAGTAAGGTCACTGAGCCATTTGCTATTCAACCTGACCCTAGTGAGAGACAACAAGTCACTGGGAGCTCTTTAGATCGTTCAATATTCAAACATTACCCTTTGACCATTGAACTACACAAGCTTAAAGGCATAATTGAATGTTACCGTATCCTCGAAGGTTGTTGTCTCATAGTACTTTCTCTTGATGACCACACAGCTCATCCACCTTGGGGGTTTGTCATTGTTAGTACTCATCATCTCGATGCCAAGCTTAGATTTCCCGTTCACCCATACATCATTAATCTATTGAATAAATTGAAGTCCTGTCCTTTCCAATTGACTTCAAACTCCTACTTCCAACTCACTTCTCTTGCACTTATGTACTTAAGAAGTAACCTTCCTTCTCCATCTGCAAAAGTTTTGTGCCATCTTTACAGTATTAGGAGTATGAGTTTTCCAGATAGGATCTATTACCTCTTAACTCAGCATTCAGATTTCAAAAGGGTTTTACCCCGAGGGGATGCCAAGGGCAAATTAAATGTAGGGTATTACAAGACTCATTAGTTTTACGTGTCATGCCCATCTTTTCATCCTCTCCATAACTTTGATTTTATTCTAATGGCTAGTAAGTGAGCCACAGTCACGCAAACTATTTTAAACTCATTTTTGTTTCTAACATTTTGTCTTATCTTTTACAGTCAGGGCTAGCAAGGTAAAGCCGACACTTGAGGCTGATGGGGCTGAAGTGTTACACTGGTTTGCCATTATTAATGATCTAAAGAATAACCTTAAATTCGATGACAACCTCTTTTGATCCTACAGGCTAGCTCTAGCATTGAGCGTTGAACACACTAGAGAGATTGGAGCTTGCCAAATAAGAGAAATCAATTTAGCTCATTTCAAAGATTACGAGAAAATGGTGAAGCTTCTTCTTTGAAGTTCACCTTCTGATGAATCTGAAGAGGTTGAGGTCACTGTGACCTTACCAGGTCTTGATGTTATAGTAAGCCCCACTGTTTCAAGTCAGTCTCTTCTTGTGGTGACTGTAATACCCATTTCGGAGCTAGCCTCCACCTCTCATCCTGAGGTGACCGAGATGGTTGAGATTGTGGCCTCATCTAAGCCCTCTACCAAGAAACAAAAGGTAAGCAAAGGAAAAAAGGTCACAAGCACTTCAAAGTGAACGGTTCACAAAGTTCCAACTAAGGAGCATCAGTAGAGCCTTGGTCCAGACACACAAGGGTATTTTGACTTTGTCCGGAGGAATGTTGAGGTAATCTTGGGATCTTGCACTAGTCCCCAAGTTTTGGAGACAAAGGTCCTAAGCGAAGGGCTAACACATTGCACCACTCATGAAGGCTTGTTGGTAAGTAGTGCCCTTTCACCCTAATTTTTTTACTCCTTCATGATCTAACTTGATCTATTTGATTTTCTAAGGTCTATTGGGAATAGTGAAGATGGGGAAAACGCTTCAGGCTTGCAAGGAAAAGATTGCCAAACTCATGGATGACTTTATTGCTACAACCATTAAGGCACTGGAGATGGTAGTAAAGCAATAAAGGCCGAGGTCACCCAGAGAGATGCCGAGGAAGCTCAATCCTGCAAAATGGCAAGTTGCGAGGCCATCATAGTTGACCTTAACAAGGTTGTTGACAAGCTGTCGAGGGTGAAGTGCGACTTGGACATGACACTCCGAGAGGCTGATGCAGCGATGTGATAAGATAAAGCTACTACGCGACGAGCTAAAGCTACAGAGAAGGAATTAGAAATAGCCAAAAAAGAGGTCGATCAGGTCAAGGCAGAGACTGCTGAGCTAGTTGCTAAGGTAGTAAAGAAAGTGGAATCTAAAATCTCGTCCTCTTTGCTATACACCTTATGGGAGTGACACTCAAGCATGGACTTTTCCTTCTTTGGGCAGGAAGCCTTAAGGTTGTCAAGGGCTTCAAAAAAAAGGCTGCTAAAGCCAAATCCTCCCATAAAGGTGCGACGTCTACGAGCACAGCCTTTCTTGCTAAAGGTGCATTTCCAAGAAAAAACAGTCCATAGATCACTAAGGCCTCTGATAATTAGACGAGGGATAACCTACCAGCCCCAAGTGTTGAGCTTTCTCCCCCATAAGAGTTCAGCTTTCAAGGATTAGACTTCTTGGAATTCAATCTTGTAATTTTACATTTCATTTTTTGAATTTCATACTTGATTTTAAACTTTGTATGAATTCTTCTCACTGAAAGAGGCACTAGATGGTCCTTTCCATCTTTCCTTACTTTTCTAAGCATATCATGTCAGATACTTTATAGAAAACAATATGTAGATTGTTATGAATAGTCTCTTGCAAATCACAACTTAAATAAGCATTGGATAAAATAAGTGCTAGATAGATCAATTGACCTTTAATAATAGAGGGAAAACATATGAATAGATTTGAGCCAATGAAATATGACTTAAAAGGATATGCGTTATATTAAATGACTAATTAGTCGCATTAACTCATCTCAGGTAATAAATTTTAGCATCAAAACTCCTGCATTGGCCATAAGTTTGAGCGTTAAAGTGCTCTAGTTGGTAACAAGACTTAATGTCAAAATGTTTAAGCACCTAGGTTAGCATGAGATCAAATATCTGAATATGTCATATAAGAGCTATGAACAATAGGTCACATGAAAGCTACAAATAATAGGTCACATCAGAGTTGCATCTTAGCTGGAAAACTGGCAATTGTCTGCATGCATACGATGGCCAGAAGTTGGTTGTATGCTCACATAAGGTGGCAATCTCGTGCCACAGGAGGCGATCCTATGCTCGAATGGTTGGCAATCATGTGCCAAAATAAGGATGATTTTATGCCTGAATGGTTAGCGATTTTGTGCCAGAATGAGGGCGATCTTGTGCCTAGGGTGATCTTGTGCCTGAATGGTTAGCGATCTTGTGCCAGAATAACGATGATCTTGTGCCCAAATAATTAGAACTTCGGGGATCTCAACCCCATTTATATTATGATAAATTTGGCTCTTGGTGTTATGAGCTTCAGGATAAATAATACATGGCACGAGATTACCAAGTGAGGTCGTACTCAGATTTCTCCTGAAAATTTATTCAAAAGATTATATATCATTAGATTTTGAAGATGAATTGGGACACTTTATCTACATCTAGATAATATTAAAAAAGAAAATTGAAAGCACTAAAGTCACTATTGTTGTGGATGCAGGTGCTATTGAGGTCGTTGTGCAACTAGTTGCACCACATAGTCCCTCAGATGCCCTCTCTTAATAAGGTCCTCGATGGCATCCTTAAGCACCCAACATTCTGAAGTTCTATGCTTGACCTCATCATGGTAGGCACAAAATTGATTTTGGTGGCATTTGTGCTTATTAGGAGTTTTTAAAGGTTGAGGCTTCTTGAAGTCCTCTCTATCTTTTTCTATTATGAAGATTCTGTATTGGGTGTCAGACAAGACGCTATAGCTTTCATGGTGACCCTGATGCTGAGGTCACTCACTTTTGGACTTCTTCGCAAGCTGGCTATTAGGGTCATCCTAAGTGTTCTCCCTCTCACTCCTCTGACCAAAGTTATTTACATTGTCCTTATGCCTAGACCTCTTTAGACCAAAGGTCTCTTTCCACATGATTTACTTGGTGGCTCACTCGTAGAATTCAGCTAGGTCCCTCATTAGGGACTTGTATATATCCTCATATAGTTTTTCATCCTTAC
>JANHAO010023159.1:0-11983 GCA_026873985.1 Saraca asoca
CAAGAAAATATGATATTGTCTTTTCAGTTGTTTTTCAACATCCAAAACTAATAAGTAGTGATGTAAAACTCGTTTGGGGTTAACACTCTCTTTTAAGGCTAACATACAGGTTCAAAAATATTTTGATTCAAGCTTCAAGAAATTCTTTTTGTAGAAGGTTAGGAAAATTGCCTACATTGATGTAATAATCGATTATAGTTCTACTTGTAACAAATCAAACTTCGATTATCACATCGATTAATTAGTTGTAATGATCCTGAATCAATGCCACAATCGAGGTATAGATGGTTACAATAGTTACGAAAGCCTAGCTACCTTCATTATTTAAATGATTTTTCTTAGTTTTTGTTATGGCTGAAAAATGGTCCCAGAAGAATGTGACAGACCCGTCCCCCACTAAAGACAGAATCGCCCAGCTCACTAAAGGCCCCCAATGAACATCACCTCGCTCATTGCCAAATTGTGACACAGCGAGGTGATCACGAGATTAGCTCACCAAGCAGATAGCTATCCTGCTCAAGCTCGCTACCTCATTATAGCAGCATCGAGCTCACTATAATGACCTTCCATAGCAACTCCAAGCTAGGAATCCCAGCTCGGGATAATGAACACCTCACACGATAAAACAGCCCCACACGGCAGACACACATGCAAGTCCACAAGCCAATAATAGGGGCCCACCCTCGCAGCCTATATACTACAACAACTAAATTATAGTCTTTTAATATCTTTTTCATTTATATCTTGATGTAATACAACTGCAGTTTGTAATCATTTTGTCTCCTTCTCCCCTTCTTAAATAAGAAAGTCTTGTTAGAAGGAGTAGGGCAAAAAAGGGAGGCATTTTTACAAACCTATATTCTGTGTAAGCAATCTTTTACATTAATAAAATCTCCTCCATGGACGTAGGGTCCAGTGCCGCCCAGATTTAGCCGAACCATGTTAAAAACACTACCTCTGTCACACGCTCATGGCTTACCCTTTGCCTCATCGCACTTCAGAAGCAACATAGGATCCCAGAACTCACCTCTATTGGTCAAATTTTGGGACTCTCTGTAAGAATCAAATTCTGATGTCAACATCTTTGGCACCATCTGTGGGGATCCATCTGCTCTTTAACATCCCCATTGTAGCTTGACAATGGCAAGAGGAAGAACCATTTGGAGCTCAGCCACTCTAGCCCTCCAACTGGCAGACACTCTTATTATGGGGGCTCACAACAGTCTGGCACTGCTCCTGAAACTCAAGAGGCACAAATGCCCAGCCAGCCCTATTCAGCTCTTGAAAACACGGTAAGAGAGCTACCTGAAACCATCAAAGCACTAATGCAGGCCCAAGTTCAAAGCACGTAAAAACAGGAAGAAATCATGGCACAACTCCAGTAGTTTTATGAAGAGGCTCAGAAGGAAACTCATGAAGATCATGATAGTCAGCAACTGGGGGGCTCGCAATGAGCAGGAAGCTCCACCCGTCAATCTGAGGCACACAACTAGATAATGGAGGAAATCCTCTGCAGGCTCCAACAGCTAGAAGAGCATTCACGATCTCAAAGCCACCAACCTTGCCATGAGGAAAGCTCTCCATTTTCTGTGGAGATCGAGATGTGACCTCTCCTACAGAAGCTCAAAGTGCCCGTGATCCCGTTATATGATGGGAACAGCGACCCAAGTGATCATCTGGAGGTGTTCGATACCTAGATGGACCTCCAAACAACTGACCCCCTAGTGAAATGCCATGTCTTTCCCACCACATTGGGAGGAATGTCTCAGGCATGGTTCAGATGCCTCCTGGCTCATAGCATCAACAGTTGGGAAAAGTGCCAAAGGAAATTCATTGACCAGTACCAGGCATTAAAGAAACAACTTACACCCCCTTACCATCTCACGATAATCTTCCAGCACAAGGGCGAGTCACTCAAAGACTACGTAGCTCAATTCAGACATGAGGCCAACTTATTGGCAAATCCTTCTGAGGAAAGTATCTTAATGACAATCTCAGTGGGACTTCACAAAGACAGCAAGCTATATAGAAGCTTCTACAAGTCTCCAGCTCGAGACCTCATTGAATTCTATAAGCGAGCTACCAAACAAATAAGATGGGAGGAAACCTTCAGAATGGAGGAGCCCAGATATAGAGCGGATCCCAGTGGTCCCACCACGAGTGAAAAGAGGGGCAGTAAGAGTCACAATAGGACTCTTCAATCTGCTAAGAAAGTAAAACCTCA
The DNA here is from genome assembly GCA_026873985.1 of Saraca asoca. Taxonomy (NCBI): domain Eukaryota; kingdom Viridiplantae; phylum Streptophyta; class Magnoliopsida; order Fabales; family Fabaceae; genus Saraca; species Saraca asoca. The sequence continues at coordinate 2,225 of JANHAO010023159.1, forward strand.
GCGACCTGGAGCTCGCTTCAAAAACTATAGCATCCTGATAGATACACAGGATAGAATCTTTGCCACGAAAAAGAACAATGAGGACTTTGGAAAGCCCAGACCAATGAGGGCACCAGCCAAGTCCAGAGACCAAAGCAGATTCTGCGCTTACCACAATGAGGCAGGACATACCACTTCAGAATGTCAAGCACTGAAAGATGCCATTGAAAACCTCATCAGAAGAGGTCAATTATAGGATTATGTGGCAAGATCGCCTAGATAGCATGCTCAACAAGCTCAACGAGTTGACACCCAAGAGTCTGAGCCATCCATCAAGACTATCTTCTAATCCTGTAACATTCATTTGTCATTAATGGCGATAAGTTGTATCAACTATTGTATGCTTAATCAGTGTAAGTTATCAATCAGCCAAGCATTGTCCAAACAAAGAGTTTTCACTCTGTCATTGCAAGGATTCATCTGGGGATGAAATGGCACAAGGCCTACTTGTTGATACATCCAAAGCAAGCCATATTCCATGAATCATGACTAAGGGAGTGCATTTCCCAACCACTAAGCAACGAGCTTACTATTTCGCTGAACAACGAGCTTGTTGTGGGATTGAGCAACGAGCTTGCTGTCTTGTTAAGCAATGAGCTTGTTGCCTCGCTGAGCAACGAGCTTGCTGCCTCACTGAGCAACGAGCTTGCTATGAGACTGAGCAATAGGCTTGCTGTCCCACTGAGCAATACGCTTACTGCAAAATAGAGCAATAAGCTCGCTATGGAACTCACGTGCAACCTCGCTATGCAACAAGTCATCATCTTAACAAATAATACAACTTGTCCAGGGGTAGGATAACTCTAGAGCCTATCTCATGTCCGAGGGTGAGATGGCCCGCTAGCCTACCCCGATAACATTTTCAAACTAAACGATAGATGACCAGCTCATCACGTAGCAAGAACTCCAGAGTAAACTCATTGCAACTCTCATGCGACACATGCACTCATAGCTAGCATACAGCTAGAAAATCATGATTCGCACACCTGATTTCTCATCGATCACAGCTCGCATATGAACTGACTTACTCACTGAAAGTAATCAGAAAAAGGGTGAAAAACTAAAGTATAGTTGATTGACCAAAAGAACATTTCATTAATCATTAGAAATTTACATACAATGATGCACGAAGCATCCATTGCAACATTCAAAAAGGAAAAAGCTCAAACAGCAAAAAGACCTCACCCAACGAGGCAAAATTACATCAGAAGAAGAAATACAAAAACAAAGGGAAAAGACTAAAAGGCCTGACACTACCATTCCTACAAGAAAAATAGAAAGCCAACTACCAGTCAATGAGCTCTCACTTACAGGAAGGACAACAACCTCTTGCTGCTCATGCTTATTTCCCCTCGATGTGTCCTCTTGAGCCAGACTCAAAGCAAATCAAAAAGTCATAAGAAGCTACCTGGCCATGTAGCAGTCCACAAGCAACACCAGAAGAAATAATTCAAGATCGATACAAGATCCCCCAGGAGCCCACCAGATAGATCATGCGATGGAGCCACATGCAATAGGCTATCCATGCCTCCTAACATTCTGTAACAAGCCATCCATGTCTTGACAAGCTTCGTCAGAAACTAAGACACCAAAACATAGGGGGCTCGTCAGTCTCCTCCATCAAACTTTCCTGGACTAAAAAGGGGAATTCCTCAGACTATAAAAAGACTCGCTCGGCCCTTTGAAGAATCTAGGGGAAATCTGACCTGATTTTCATCCAAAGGCCCGAAATGAACGGCAATGCCGCGCCAATAATCAGAAATGGCAAATAGAAGGAAGTATGGCCTAAAGTAGAATGAAAGGACTTCTGATATGACAATCCGGTCAAGTAAGGACACTGACTAGAGATACGAATCGAGCCTTGAGAAACTTGCAACTCCCAATTTGCAAAGCAAATCGAGAGTTAGAGGGCTTATGTTATGGGCAAAAAATGGTCCCAGAAGAATGCAACAGACCCATCCCTCACTAGAGATAGAATCACCCAGCTCGCTAAAGGTGCCCAGCGAATATCACCTCGCTCACTGCCAAATAGTGACACAATGAGGTGATCACGAGATCAGCTCACCAAGCAGATAGCTATCCTGCTCGAGCTCACTACCTCATTACAGTAGCATCGAGCTCGCTACAATGACCTTCCATAGCAACCCCAAGCTAGGAATCCTAGCTTGGGACAATAAACACCTCACTCAGTAAAACAGCCCCACACGGTAGACACACATGAAGTCCACAAGCTGACAAGAGAGGCCCACCCCCACAGCCTATATACTGTAACAACTGAATTATAGTCTTTTATTATCTTTTCCATTTATATCTTGATGTAACACAACTATAGTTTGTAATCATTTTGTCTCCTTCTCCCCTTCCTTAAAAAGGAAAGTCTTGTTAGAAGGAGAGGGAGAGAAAGGGAGGCATTTTTACAAACCTATATTATATGTAAGTAATCTTTTACATTAATAAAATCTCCGTTATAGACGTAGGGTCTGGTGCCGCCTGTATTTAGCTAAACCACATTAAAAACACTACCTCCATCACACACTCTTGGCTTCCCCTTTGCCTCCTCGTGCTTTAGAAGCCACATAGGATCCCAGAACTCACCCCCATTGGCCGAATTTTGGGACTCTCTGTACAAACCAAATTCCGGCGTCAACAGTTTTCTTCATAATTCAAGTGTAAAAAAATTTGAGAAAAAAGTGCTAACAAGTTTTTTCTCTACCTCATTAAGTTTTTGAGATTTAATCAAAAGCTTTTGGATCAAATGTCCATTGAGTTCATCTTAGTTGTTTGAGATTTCATCTCAAACCTATAGTATTGTATTCTTCAATCCTTCTTATTTCTATTTCTTTTTATTTGAGATTTCTAGGGATTTAGAAGTCTTATTTACATTAGCAAAAGCCTGTCATAATTCTTGTGTTTTGTTTAGATTTAGAAGAGCCTGTCATAATTTTTTTAGGTTAGCAAGAAGCCTGTGTAGTTTCTTGTGTTTTTAATGCAAACTAGCAATTCAGGAGCCTAGTAAATCCTAATAGCTTTTCTTTTAATTGAAGAGGTCTTTTTGTTGAGAAAAATCAAGTGAAGTATACTTAAATTGTGGTTTCAATTTAAGTTGAACTACTCTAAAAATCTGTGTCGGCAACTTCTTTTTCTACATCTATATCTTGCTACTAAATTGTAATTTTTGCCATCTCCACATTCACTGATTATTAATCTATTGCATACCTTAATAAAAGAAGAATTAATATTAGATAAAGGAGTATATAAATTCTCCAATGAGAAAAGGGTAAGGTCCAATTGTTTCTATTTGTTTTCCACATGTTAATCTTTTATTGGGACCATCAATCAACAGCTGCTAAGTTGCATAGAATATTTTAACTAATCTAGGATAGGCTGTGGTCTTATGTGTCAAAAATTTATTTAACTTGCATTTGGCTAACAAAGCAGGCAAATGAGTAATTTCTAATAATTTCTCACTAAAACACTTAAAGGGCTCAATTTTCCTATTTGATAGCTATAAGACATTGGCATACTCACTTGGAGATTGGAAATGTGTTTCTTCTCCTACTTGAGTTGTGGATTTGTTTGTCTCATTGTCTTTTTTCTTCGAAATAGCAAGCTTGATATGTTTTGGCATTTTCTTCAGTTAGGGTTTTATGGATTTGAAAATGGGATCAAGTGATTTTGAGAAGTTTTGAAGAAATTGATCGATAAGAATTTATAGATTTAGTGTTTCTAGCAATTCTGTTGAAGAAATTTGGGTAAAAACGGTTTAGATTTGAGATTGGGATGAGAAATTTTAGTAAAATTTGAAAGAGTTTTTGGGTGGTTCGAATAAAGTAATAGTTAAATGAGGTTAAAATCGATTTGATATATAAAGAAATCAGGCTGTGAATCAATTTGGTAATCGATTCATAGTGTGTTTTAATGTGTTGTGAATCAATACAAGTGATAGTTTGAAAACATTGAATCGATTTTGGAATCGATTGTGTTATGAAATTATGCATCAAAATTGTTGAGAATTGATTATGGAATTGATTATTTTAAAGTCAGAATCAATTATGGAATCAATTCAAAGAGGTTTACAAAAGGTTTTTTTAGTAAAATTCAGAGTTTCCAAAAGATTGCAAATTTTGTGAATCAGTTCTAGAATCGATTCTTTAGCACGAATCAATTCTAGCATTGATTGAAAAACTCTTAAAAAACTTGGAAAAATTCTAGTTGATTCAATAATCAATTCAGGCAATTTTGAAAACAATTTTTTGTGTAGTTTTGTTCTATAACTATTTAAAAGGGATGTTTTTACTAGTAACACTCTATTCGATACTTGGAAACTCAATCTTCACTTCAAATACCTACAAAATAAACCTAGGATATCTCTAATGCCTAAGTTAGTAATTGCCGTGAAGGATATAATCTCAAATATAAAAATTTCTTCTAAAAAGTTTCAATTCTTCATATAATCCAATTTCCAAAATATTACCAACATAACAATTTGTGACAAGACAACTTCACTCTACCTTTTAGCATTTTATCTCCAAATGTGCAAAACAAAAACTTATCTTCGCTTTTGAAGCACCTAGCTTAACTTAGGTCCAAGCTTGTTAGTGAAAATTAGCAACAATTCTCTTAGGTAACCAAACTAGCTTTTCTTTTCATTCCAAAATATATGTGCCATTTTTGTCTGGACAGTGCTTGATATGATTTCTAATATCATGTAATGTATGCATAATTCCTTTTGAACTTAGATTGCTCATATCCTAATCCAAATCTTCTATGACCTTCTAGCATATCATTAAATCTTCTATTACTATCAGTAAATCCTTATAATGATTTTGTCAATAGAGCTATTTAAGATATGTATGACTCACACTGATCACATGCCTTTTTACCATTCAATTTCTTAACTAAAACATTTAAATCATTATTTTCTTGTTCAGTTTGCTTTAATTTTTTAGTAAATTTTCTTTTTCACTTTTAAATTGTTTTAGGTTTTTTCTAGTTTTGACCAGCAAATCATACATTTCAACATACAAATCATAAGCATTAGAATCATTTTCAATTTCATTATCTGAATCAGTAATATATGCACCATGAGAAAAGGATGGATACTGAAATACCTAAATGTCCTCATCAAATCTAGCCATAAGATAAAGATGTGCTTCTTCATTAGTTACCTCATGTTTTGTTGAATCAACATCTCCATCTTCCTAAATAGCTAAATTCCCTTTTCTTGATACTTGTTTTCTCTTCTTTCTTTCATTCTCAAGTTGTTTGTTCAGGTGCACTGGACAGTCTAGCTTTATGTGTCTAGTTTTTTACACTCAAAGCAAGTTAGTGTTGTATTTGATGTACTCCCTTGTTCACTCTTGTTCTACTTTCTTTTGGTGGTGGAACAACAGTTTTCTTTTTCTCTCTATTCCTATTGCCTTTCAAAATTCTCTACAACTTCTTATTGATTAATGCCATTTCATCTTTTCCATCTATAACCTCATTATTTTTATATTGATCATTATCTGAATTAAGTGAATTTGCAGCCTTTAAGGCTAGTGCCTATTTCTTTTCATCATTTCCATTTCTCTTGTATCTTTTGAGTTATAACTCGTGTTTTTCTAGATTTTTAAAAAGTTCTAGGATAGCTAGTATGCCCATCTTTAGTGATTCCTTGATGGCTATCACTTTCGGCTACCACTCTTTAGATAATGATCTTAAAACCTTATAAACCATGTCAGCATTCTTAAACTTTTTGCCAAGCAACATTAAATGATTAGTGATTATTATAAACCTTTAAATCAAATCTTTTATTGACTTATCTTCCTCCGTTTTAAACATTTCATACTGAGATACTTGAACATGCACCTTAGATGCATTTACTTATGTAGTGCCTTTGTGTGCAATTTCTAAGGTATCCCAAATCTCTTTAGTAGTAATGTAATTAGAGGTTCTTTCATACTCATTAGGTGATAAAGAGTTAGAAATTACCCATTTTACTTTTAATGCTAGTAAATGTCTTTTTCTCTTATCTATAGTCTATAGTGATTTAGGCTTAGGATATGGTATTCCATTTAGCAATGTCAAAGGTGGTTCATAACCTTCTTCAACTAAATCCCACATATTTATGGCTATAGCCTCTATGAAATCCCTAATTTTCTATTTCCAGTATGTGTAGTGTTCACCATTAAATCCTAGGAGTTTATGTATAAGAGGGCATTCTAGCAAGAAAAGAAAGCTAAAATCCATGTGTTCTCTAAACTAAAAGAGTATCAGGAGCCAAAGTAATGATACCAACTATTGGTCTTGATTGTAGATAGCTAGATAACTAAGATCTTTCCCTTGTTCACATTAGGGAACTTTATACTCTTTATAAAACTAAATGAATTTAATCAACTAAGTCAAATTTGAATGCAATGTTAACTTTAATTTGTATGCAAAGTAGAAGTCTTTCTTAAATCAAATTTTGTAGCTAACAATTAATCAATCAATTTAATGAATTAGCAGAAAAATAGATTACAACATTAGTTTCTAACCCAAAATAATGAATACAACAGAGTTCATGTAAAAAATAGTTACAAAATTTAATGTAGCAGAAATTCAAAATTATAGAATTTGTGACTTTGCAAGAATATAAATGTAGAATTTAAAGAATTGAGATAGATTTTTAAAGTGGTTCAACTTGAATTGAAACCATAATTCAAATCTACTCCGCTAGATCAATACTCAATTTTGTGATCATTTTTATTAACTAAGCATAAGAATTTAATAGGGATCCTATTGACTGGTTTTATAACAAGAAATTAATAGGCTCTTGTAATACCTAAGATACAAAAATTCTAAATCTCTAGATAACTATGATCAATCTCACAACTAAGAAGATCTAACAAGAATTCAATGCACCTACTACAAATTGCAATCAACCTCACAATTTTAGAAGGGTGCAAAGAGAAAATCAACATTTTCCTTTGTATCTAGATTTCTAGCTTGAGAAATCTTAAAGATTAACAAAGATTGTGTTTAGAAATACAATATAGTCAAATTGAGATGTAGATCTCAATAAGCTATGTAGAAATCACTTTTAGATTGCTCAAGATTTGATAAAATTGTTCAATCTAGGTAAGGTGAGAAAATCAAGTGTAAGCTCTGCATTTTGCTCTCTTTCTATTGCACTGAGTTATCAAAGTTTTGTTTTGAAAATAGGGTTTCATCTATTTATAGTTGAGTTAGAAAATAACTAATTTTTGGTCCTAGAATCAATTTGTGAATTGATTCATAATAGTTATAACAAACTTCTAACTAACTAATCGATTTGAGAATGAATTCAAGTTAAGTGAAAATCCACCACTTAATCGATTGATGAATCAATTAGATAAGTTCCAAACCTTTGGTAAAAAAAATTTTCTCCATGAATCTATTAATGAATCAATTCATGTTCATTTCACAAGTTTTCCAATAATGAATCAATTTGTGAATCAATTCATATAGGGAAAAATGATTTTTATAAAAGTTTAACTTGTGAAGGCATATGTGAAAAATTTATTTGAAAAATTTACATTTAAAACTCATTTTAAGTGATTTGTTTTACCTTACTGTAAGTTATTTTTAGAAAACATAATTAAGCAATTTGAAAAAGATTTCTGTTACAAAAGATCCTATGAAATAAAATCAAAACTTAATACTAAGCAAATCTTTTGATCAAATTTTGATTAACATAGAGTCCTGTAAAATAAACAAACACTTAAAAATAAAGTTAGCTTATAGTATTGACAAAAGTATTTTCCTAAACTTGTTTTTCAATCATCAAAATTAAAGAAAAGGTATAGCTAGGATAATCTAGGCTAAGATAGCCTAATTGGTGAATTGTTCATCACTTTGAACTAAAGACTTCAACACTTATTCCCAAAACTATAATGGTTTTTGTCTTCATCACTTATTCCTAAAACTATAATGGCCTTTGTTGTTACCAATATTCTATACAAACTCTCTTTTTGTAGCTCTCGTGACTTAGGACCCAAAAAATGGGATCTAAAATTCAAAGGAATTGAATCAAAATCTGCTTCTAACCCTTGTACCCTATTTGAGAAAAAGGTAGGCTTTCATTCTTTCAACTGATATAACTATTACATCAATTAATGGAGGCCTTATGACTGCTAACTTCCACACTGCTCTATCTCAACTATGACTTCTTAAATAAAGCAACTCATCGATCTCTTTTCCTTTACCCTAGTAACTGCTTAACAATCTACATTAGTAGGCTCATGGCTATTACTTTGCCTTAACTAGGGTCTCTTTCAAGCAAACTCATTCTTTCAACTTTGTTTCATTCTCCCATTCATAAAGTTCAATAAAGGATATATCTTGTCTCAGTTTGCTTCTTACTCTTTTCTTTTGCTTTCTTCTTTTTCAAGTCAAAGTACTTAGCAAAAAATGAGTCCAAGCTAGAGGATGAACCAATCTTTAACTTTTTTTTTTACCTCCTCTAACTTGAGACCTCCACTCTTTGGGGCTTGCCAAACATGATTGTTTGATAGAAAAAAGCTCTTCCTAATTTTGGACTTCCTCTTCACGTGACAAAATTCATTTGATACTTTAAACTTTCATATGTAGAAGGGAGAGAAAGAAGAATTATGATCTTCACTCCTAGGAAAGAAGAGTCCCCTACACATGGAGGATCATAGATCTCTAAGTGGGTCATGAGTTAGTACATCAACAATCAGAAAAACAAACCTCCATATAGCATATTTCCTAACCTAAGGATTATTTTTCAGGTCTTTCCAATGCTGGGGAAAAGATCAATAAAAAACCATCTTTTTTACAAATGATTGTGATTGTGGAGTTGAGATAGGGGATAGTGATAGATGACTTAATGATTCTACCTCATCTTTTTCCAAGGATTCGATGCTAATTGATGAAGCTTAGGATTGGATTATCGCCTATACTGCTTGACAAGAACAACCTACCATTAACTTTGTCTAAAGTTCCTTTTTCATTACACTAAAGGAGTCTATCTTTAATGATAGGGCTTGAGGTTGATTGATCCACCGTAAGTCAAAGAGTACATAGAAGATTCTCCACCACTTATTCTTGCATGTGCTATAAGATATAGGCTTTTTATGAAAGCTCGTAAGATCAGTTGAAAAAACAAAAAGGGATTTGAACTCACTTGGTTCATGTCTATTGACGAGGGATCTCAGATTCTGCTTGACCACAAACTCATAGCATAAGTGAGAATCTACATCTTAGGTAATGAAGTCATCTTTGAAAAAAGGAAGGGATGATTCTTGCCAAACTCTATCATGCCCATCCCTCTTGGAGTTTCAAAAAAAAATCCCCTTTTGTTTTTCCATCTTCTTCTCTGTCGAAAGGAAAGACAAAGGTAAGGGAGTCCTCGAATAGGGAAAGCCATGATTAAGAGGACAAATCACACCATCCTTATTGATCCAATTCATGTTGGTATGCTCATAAAGAGAGGCCCTACCACATGTGTTTTAGTTTGAGAGCTACCTTGTTTTCTTGATGTCTTCTTGATGTGCAACAAACTGTTGTACGTTTTAAAATAGCCGCAAGCGCATGGTGTAATTGTAATAAAGAACCGGCGAGTATGAGTCGATTCCTCAGGGAAGTTTTGCTTCTTTTTTAATTACCAAAATATTTACAGTTCAACTATCCAGACAGATTAAAAAGGGAGTAGTAGAGAATAAAGAATAAAAGATACTTTATAAAATAAAGAAAGCA
>JANHAO010023160.1:0-11974 GCA_026873985.1 Saraca asoca
TTATATATTTTAATCATGTATTATATAATCTTATAATTTTATACTATTATTCTTATTTTTTAATAAATTTTTTATTACATTTCCTCCCATTTCCTTTCCACTTTATTTCCACTCAACCAATCAACGGAAAATTATTTTCCATTCCTTTCCCTTCCCTTCCTTTTCCTTCCTTTCTTTCATCCAAGCAAAATCTAAGAGAAATTGTGAAAAATATAAAAACTGTTCATCAAGGTATAATATATGAAATGTTTTGAGTATATGTTTAAAAAAATAAACTATTAAACTTCGTCTTTGATGTGGAAGAGATAAGAGTATACATTTTATTTACTATATCTATTTTTTTTATAAATAGTGCAAAATATATATTTATTGGGTATACTCTAGCTATTTGGGTGTTGCATATCATATGGTGCCAAAAAATTTGGTAGAGCCCACAAATTATGCCCAGTGTACAGAAATCAACTTATATTGGTAGATCGGAGAAAGGGGTGTGTGAATATGTGCGTCTTGCACATTCTTTAGGCATAGATACATAATCTTAAAAAAAAAAATTGATATGAAATTTCTTTCATACTTCTTGCCATTTTTTGTTTTTCTGAAAATATTTTTCTAATAAATTTTGTAAACACATAACCATTATTTTAAATATGCAAATCTAATTTTGTTTTAATAACTCAGAAACTAATTCATTTTCAATCATTTTCAGTGAGTATAAACTATTTTAAGCTTAAAGAAAATATATTATTAAGAGAATCCAAATTTATAATTTTATAAATATAAAAAGAACAGTATAACCATTAAAGTAAACGCTTACCGGTAGATAAGTGGAAATAAATTCAAACACAATTATTAGCACACAAGAAAAGAAGAGAAGGAAAAGGAAAACCAGTAAAGCGAGAGATTAGACAAAGGAGGAAACAGGCAGACAGGAATGGTGACCAGAGAGAAAATCATCACGGCAGAAAACTACAGGCATTACATGTATTAAGACATTTGTAACGCAGTGGGGATAACCAGTGTCTACCCAGCCACTCTCTTTCAATCTTGCTGTGCTTTTTCTTTTTTATTATTCGATCACAATGTATTTGAATTTAATATTATACTTAGAGTTATAATGGTTGTATTTATCTATTTAAATGTGAAATTTTCTATTTACGAATAAGGTGTAGGATGACCTGCACACGTAATAAAATCAATCGTATATAATGAAAGTGATCCATTAAGTAGACTTCGACGTTCAAGTCAATTATTACATAGAATTTCAATAAATATAGTAAAGATGATCTGAAAAAGATATATATATTTATTTATATAGGTGACGAATATGCTAATTATTATATTTCAAGATGAATGATATGTTATCATATGTCTTTAGCATATTAGTAATATGAGTAAGATTATTATTAAATAATTACTTTGATCATATTACTTGTGTCTGTTTGAATCATGTCAATTATTATGTGACGATCAGAAGATTGGCTTACTTAAATTTTAATGTGATTGATTCTATCCCTCATGTCAATTGATCAAGTACTATTGATCGTTTCCCTGTTTTGTGATTATTCCCTTATCTAGCACAAATCAATCAAGTTAGATCGATCTTTGAATGATTGGAGATCATTTTAAATTGTATCAAAATGTATAAATCTATTTTAAATTTTTGTAAATCTCAATTTAATCAAAGTTGAGGTATAATAATTATTAGATTAGACCTTATCCAAGAATGAGAGACTTTGTGGTTGATTACAGGTCATCTTACATTCACAAAACTAATAGTCAGACCCCAACTTTTGCCATAGCCACTAATTCTTGATAGCATTATTAATAAAGCAATCTTGCGACTGTATCTTATTTGGAGTGTCAGAGGATGATGTTCTTTAATAATTAATTTATTGTGATTTTTGTAAGGCTAAACCATCAAACTCCTCACGGGACTCATTGTACATTAGCCCATGAGAACGATGTGTAACACTTTATACAGCTGGTGGTGGTTTCCTACCTTTTTCACTTTCTCAATGTTACAACTCACAGATTAAGATTTATAATGGCTGTTACATCCTAAAAGACAAGACATTAATTATTTTATTTGTACATGCAAAGAAAAACATTGTCGACAATTTTGACTGGATTGAATTTTTAGTAGTGCTCTTGGTGAATACTGTTAGAAAAATATTTCTTCTAGATTTGGAGTTCAAATTTTCAAGTAAGCTAGCATTTTATATTGGCTTCTCACATGAGTAACACCTTCAAGCACTAACACCTTTTGTGTAGCATTTGAACATTGGAGTATCATTATCCTTCTCCTTTATTATGAAACTGTCTTTTAAAGTTAGATTACATGAAAATTTTTTTTTAACCTCATAGTCAAAAAATATATACTTCATCTTTTAACCGATTCAAAAATATCATAAATTTATTAATGTTTGACTCAAATTCTAATTTATAAGATTTTTATTATAAATTATATTATTATTTAGGTTTTTATGATAGAGTAAGATTATAAGTGTTTATCAAATAAATATTTTAAATTATAAATATTTATATTGAACCAGAATGTGAAGTATAAAAAAGATTCAATGTAAATGTCTATAAAGATTATGTGAAAACGTTTCGTAGAAGTTTGAAAAAGTTATGATCTTATGATAAAAAGTCCTCTTGATGATATAATAAATTTATTTTCATTTGTAATTTTTTTTTCTTGAAATTTAAAATTTTTCCGCATTCAATTATTGATGTGTTTTCTTGTGATGTTTGTGTTTTAATTGTATGGTACTTATTTGTTTGGAGATGAGATAGTTTTCAAACAAAATGTGTGAAAACAAATGGGAACATCACTGTGCTAAATCAAAAGGATTGGATATTTGAAAAAGGAAAGTACGAAATTACATAATGAAGTAGGAAACACGCGTCAGCAAATAAGTGAGTTGGAAGGCAATTTTCTATAATGTTGTGAGCCACAAAGGTCAAAGTGAGACAGAGACTTATGAGGAAATTAGCATGATGGGAATTATTGGATTTGATAAATAGGAAATGGTTATAGATTAAGCAACAAAATCATGTGATGTGGCTAAGAAAATAGCTCTACATTCATATATATATATATATATATATGTGTGTGTGTGTGTGTGTGTGTGTGTGTGTTTATGTCTCCTGCCACCACAGAACTTGCCACATGATTGCACATTCTTTTGTTTTCCCAAACCATTTGTGGCCCTTCGCGGTTCCTCTCTTGTAATCCTTTTTGCAATAGCTTCAATTTGAAGTCAGATGAAATTAACGTAGGGTTCAACTTTAATTTTGCATATTGTATTATTTTTGCTTTTTTTTTTATATAGGGAATTACCATAAATGCAAGGGACTTTTCACGCATCATAATTGGATAAAACGGTATATATTAGATCAGTATCTTTCAAAGTTATATAATGACTTTGCAGACATTTACCCCTCACTTAGATGAGAGGAAAGGAAAAGAAAAGAAAGGGAAGGGAAGGATAAGAAAGGAAAATAAAGGGAAAAGAAAATAGTTTTTCATTGATTGATTAGGTGGAAAATGAGAGAAAAAGAAATGGAAGGAAAAGTAATAGTAAAATTTATAAAAAAATTAAAAATATTAAAAAAATTATAAGATTGCATAATACATGCTTAAAATGTGTAAATATTACACTCAATTTATGATTACAACTACATTTCATTGTTAAAAAAATTAAAGTTTTAAGCTTGAAACAAAAAAATAATAATTTTTTATTAATGTAATAATTTTGCCAAAAATGAGAAATAAAAAATAAAATAAAAATAATTTTCATTAAAATAATAATTTTATCAAAAAATAAAAATAAAATAAAATAAAAAATAACTGATGGACTAAATTGAATAACTAAAAAATTCGTTGAGGCTAAAAAATAACTGAAATTTTCCTTTTACTTTCTGTATTATTGTGCATTTTCCATCAGTTTTCCTCTCATTTTGAGAGGAAAAAAAAAACCAATGGTCCCATCATTTTTTTTCACCCATTTTCCACTCTTCTCCCTTTTTCCTTATCAGCTAAACAGAGGAAAATATCTCAGAAAGCATGCATAACAGAATTTTCCATTCCTTTCCTCCCTTTTTCCTCTCATCCAAGCAGGAATTTACAAGCTCCAATAAATTATTTAATTCTCTCAGGCATTATATTTGGTCTATGAAATCTTTAATGCAACGAGCTAAAATGGGTATTTATTAAATCAATACATTACAAACTTGTATAAAGGCGGCGCAAAAATTTAATTCTCTTATCATTAATTATTTTTGTATTAATTTTCATTAATAAATAGTTTACATGTAAAAATCTAATTAATAGACGCAAAGTGTGAGATAAATAATTAGTATTAAGAGTTTATTTAATTGATAAAAAGTTACATATAAAATACAACTTCCTAAAAAATAATAAATAAATATGTTATTTGATCAACCACACAAAATTGCAGGACTTCTTGATAAGTTTTATTTTTCATAAAATATAGAAGGTTGCTTACCTATCTTTTTCTAAGTAAGAAAAATCTCTCCCATAAACTTTTAATTATCATTATCAATCAAATAACTTTAAATATTTCCTAACAAGTTCACATGAAAATTTACTTTTCGTAAAGTTTAATTTTTTATAGGAACTTATTTTTTATTTGAATCAAACGACCTCTAAGTATTTTCAATAGAAATAGAATTGGAAATAAACCAAGCCAACACATGATTCAATTCAAAAATTGATTCGATGAGTTGAATTCATAAACCAAATGAATAGACCATAAAAGGTTAACTCATTTGCTAAATGAATTAAAATTGATTTATGATTAGTTTAACTCAATTTGATTTATAGACCAACTTAAAAAACAATTATATTTGTAAATATTTCTTAATAATATTTATGTAATAATTTATGATATTAAATATAATATTATATATTATATAGTATATTAAAATGAGTTTAAATAACAATTTTATATGATTTTAGACTAAATAAATTAAATAAGTCGAGTTAATAAATCAATAATATATGTTAGTTTAGTTCATTTTGATTTAGATTTATTTACTTGATATTTTGATTCATTTAATTATATCAAGCTATCGAGTCGAGTTGATTGATTTACAAGCTTAACTCAAAATAAATTCAAATAAAGAAATTTAATCTATTTATATATGAGTCAAGTTTTGAATCAAATCAATTTATTTGAGTCAAATCAAGTTGATTTAGAATTTGATTTTCCTATCTACCATAGACAGAAGTAGAGTAATTTATTCATCTTTTTCTTGATTTGCTTTTAATGATATATATTCACTCCTAATCTCCTACTAAACACCCACCCTTAACTCCCTATTAAACGATGTTATATATATAAAGATCTCCAATCCATTATTAAATTCCCTTATCAAACATCCAATGACTCGTTATGTTGTCCATTTAGCATCATTAAATCTCAACTTACCCTTCCATATATATATAATTTTGTGTATGGTAGGATCCCACCAGACGCAGCTTCCTTTCCATTATTAGCCTTCATTCTGCGTCTTTTATGATTCCATGTTCCGTAGACCCACGGTCATATATCAACATCATTCATAGCTTAGCTGACCAACTATGATCTTTCTGTTCTGTCCTTCTCCCTTGTGCCTTTACTCCACACTACACAACACAACAACCCCAAACCTTTACGCGTATTTGGTTGGTGCATGACATAACACAACAAGCCATTTTGCATATATACTTCGTTCTTTTTAGCTTTTTATTTTTCTAATATTCATCACCATCCACATTCAACCTAATAAAAGAAATCATTCCCAATTATTATATATAAAATGTCAAATTAATTTACATCAATTTAGAAGAATTATTATGTAGTGTTAAGCTCTGTCTATTTTTTGGAAAAATATTTTAATTTACTTGTGATTATAGTCATAAAAATTTAAAATTATAAAAAAAATATTCTATTTATTCAATATTATATATAAGATGTGTGATACAAATAACATCTACTTCTTTAAAATAGAAATGATTTTCTTTTATTATCATAATATCATGCATTATTTTATTAATAACAAGACATAGAAATAATATAAAATCTTTTATTTTTACACATATTAATAAAATTTTTCTAAAAAAAAAATCTTCCAACGAAATAAATAGAACCTTAATATGCATACCTTTTTTACCTTACCCAAGACAAGTCAAATTATCTCTCATAAAAAGTATAAATAACCTCTTTAGATCAATTTAGTTGAGTTATTCTCCCTTAGATCCAATTAAACTTGCAATAATCTTTAAATAAGTTTTTGCTAACAATTTCAGTATGTCACTAACCTCTTCTATCCAGTGGAATTAAAAAACCTCTTCTTTCTACCATTTTATATATTAAAAAAAAAGGGATGAATATATAAATTTTAAACTAGAGATGAACTTTACCGTTGAACCACAAGTCTCAAAACATGTTTATAACCTATGCCACTTGGCTGCAATACAATTATGTTATAAGATTAAAATAACGAAACACTTAACGCCGCACCTGGTGAGTTAGATTCTCAACGGTTAATGTACAAATCAATACACAAAATCATATAATCGTATTAATTTATTATTATCACCCTCCATGAAATATACTAAAATATTGAACTCATTTTCAATCATGTACAAATAATAATCACCAAACTTGAACCATAAGGAACTTTCTATATCGGGGAATCTAATTATTTGCCTTTGCAACTATAATTAAAATATTTGTATAATCACTTACATCATGCAAACTTAGATATTTTGAGTCATCAAGGTTTTATATAATATAAAACTATTGTAGCCTTTATATATATATATATATATATATAATATGGATAATATAATTGAAGTCGACACGTATAATATATATATATATATATAATATCTATATTCTAATGTCATAAATATATGACCACATCTGATCATCTTTTAATTTATAAATCCCATTTCATTTATAATATGAATATTAAATTTTACGTAAGCATAATTAGTAGATCTTATAATAATATTTAAAATTAAAAATATATAAAATTTTATAATATTTATAGGTAATGATATGATCTTAAATTATATCTTGATTATTATTATCATTATATAAACAATTTATTTATTTTATTATCATATAACGTGATTTCCTGTTTGAAACTTTTGTTGTACTCGCATGTGCGTATCCTTGTAATATAAAAGACAAAGGCATGAAGATTAAATTTATAGTTCTCGTGATGTAGCATGTATAATTGAATACCTGCAGTTGAGACTTAATTAGGAAATCTAGCAACTTCTTCGATGCTTCCTTCA
Organism: Saraca asoca; assembly: GCA_026873985.1. Lineage (NCBI taxonomy): Eukaryota > Viridiplantae > Streptophyta > Magnoliopsida > Fabales > Fabaceae > Saraca > Saraca asoca. Next base: position 7,316 of record JANHAO010023160.1, read on the forward strand.
GCAATTAATGACCTTATGCTCAACCATACTTCAATTTAATATATAAGCCTGATTTTTTTCTTAACAAAATTATTTTACATCATACATCTTCAATTATTTAAATTTATTAATTCGCATTTTAAAGTAAATTACAACAGTTGACCAAATTACAGTGAAATGTGTTGAAAATTATATTTTCGCATTTTAAATAAGATAACATAAACTTTTTTTTTTTATCTCTGTTCCAAAAATTTTACAAATATTATATAAATCTCCCTGTATTTCAGAAACAATAGTAAAAGGATATTCCTGTAGCTTAATTTAAGAGAGCTTTTATAATTCACTCTCATTTTATTATAAAAATAACTGAGACCTTTTGACTCCAAGGTTACCATTTTATTATTTAGATTTAAGGAGTTGTAGGTCGTGGAATTATTCTTATCACTAGATGATTTTTTTTTCCCTTTTTACAAACGGATCTCTCTTCTGCCAGAAGATTTTAAAAAAATTTGGTCCACAAAAATAGATTAAATGTTTTGAAGGAAAATAAAATTTTATAAAAAGTATTTTCTTAAAAAATGAATTTTCAAAAAATAAATTGATTTTTTTATTATTTGGATAACATCAAAAATATTTTCTGTTTTTTTATCTAAAAAATTATTTTTTATTAAAAATTATCGCCATACATGCAAATTTTGTATTTAAGTTTAAACCACACCATAATCATTTAATTATTAAAATTGTTTCACAATAAAAGTCAACATATTTTTACTAATAAAAATAAAATTTAAATATATTTTTTAATAAAAACAACATTCAAATAAGAATATTCAAAAACTTATTTTTTCTATCTTTATTAAATTTTTTTATCAAGTTAATATATATCCATCTGATTTTACTCAAAATTATTAATTACATTTATCAATTTTCTTAATTATTTAAATAATTTTTTAATATAATTATTTAATATCAATATTTATAGAAATGGGAGAATTGAGGAAAAATGAAGAGAGAGAGAGAGAGAGAGAGAGAGAGAGAGAAGTGGAGTAGGAAGAGGGAGAGAAAGAAAAAAAGATCAAAGAGATGAGCGGAGAAAAAGATGGAGAGTGAAATAGACAGCTAAGGAGTGAGAGAGGGGGCAGAGAGAGAAAAATAAAGAAAATTGAAAATAAATAGAGGGAGAGTAAAATTATGTAATATAAAATGTTTTGAAAAAATATTCTTTTTAATTAAGAGAAGAACTTACTTTCTCTCAAATATATTATTATTTTTAATTAAAATTTATTTTTTATTAACTTCAAAAATAAGAAAACAGCTTGCAGAAAATATTTTCCTATTAATCAAACAGAATCTAAGAATTATCATTAATTGTATAACAATTTAACTATAATTATAATTGATGGGCTATACTTTTAGAGTTTATCAAGCTTACAATTGAGCTATCATTTTACTTTGATGGACCATGTCCTTCTAAAAGAACTTCTCCAATCCTCCCTCGTACTTGTGCCATTAACCTCCTTATGTACAAAAAGAAGAAAATTAATGGGCTATACTTTTAGAGTTTACAGGAATGATAAATGGGGCAACAATGTAACCTTAGAATCTATTTTTCCATCTTCAATTTTCTAAAATGCTCTGTTGGGTTTTACTAAAAGAAATATTTGGATAATAAAAAATTAAAATTAGCCACAATATATGTATTTTTAAACTATAAAGAAGTGGACCCATTTAAATAATAAGTACTTATGTAGATATCTTGATAAATTATTCTATATTTTCAATTTTGATTTATCAATTTTATAATATTAATTTCCTAAATTATTATTCCTCGTAGTATGTTTGATCATTGGTTGAAAGCTATTTATCTAACGATATAAGATGAAGACATTAAATCAATGATCAATGCTCAGTTTACTTCATGATTTCACCTTTTTGTAAGTATAAATGATGATTACATTTCCTATATGACATTATTTGTATATGTATGATAAAATGATCATGCATGAGATGATTAAGATGCAGAACAGATGATTCAATTGTTCACTTAGACAGAGCACTTCATGACTCAATAATAGTAGTAGAGTCAGACTTCACTCCTTCTCATCCATCTTATCATCATTTAGACTGCCATTAACCCCTGCCTACTACCTTCCGCCTCTTCCCTACATGTATTCACCATTGTCACCATAATTATCCCAACTAGCGATTCAATCACCACCAATTTGAGGTCTTGGATAGTCATAGCAATAGAACACTCAGGATCTAGAAATTGATGATCAGTTATTCTCTGATGATTTTGGATTGTAGTTATATTTTTTATATTTTTATTTGAATAATATGTTTCATGCATTAATTTCAATAATACAATTTATAAATTATTTTATCAATTTTATATATTTATACTTATTCTTGTGTGTTATATTTTAATTTTTTATTATAATTAAATATTTAATTTTTAGAATTTTAAATTAATAAATATTAAAATCAATTTTTAATACTAATCAAAATAATTTTAATAAAACTTTAAAAACTAAAATTTTTATCAAATAATATTTTAAATTTTTTTACTTTTTCGAACGAATTATCAATGATTTTTCAACAGATTTCCAACAAATTTACCAATCAATTTACAATGGAGTTTCAATGATTACCAATGGATATTCTAACAAAAAAAGATTAAAAAGAATCACCACCTGAAAATCCATCAGAAATATATTTCTAATGGATTTTTTCGATAGAAAATAATTTCCAACCATTGTTTCACCAACGATCATGTTCCATCAAAAATTTATCATTTTTGATGGATTTTTCCATCATAAATTGTGGATTTTTTGCAATGTACGCTAATAGTGTTAGGTTTTAGGAATGTAACAATCAATCTGTGTCATATTATTCTTAAAATTTTAAATGCCTTAAATTTTAGAAATGTAGTATTTAATTCTTATGTTATAATATGAAGCCTTAAATGTTCTATCGGTGCTGGATTTTACAATGTATATTGTTTGAGATTGCATACTTATTTAAGGAATATTATACATTCAATCCTTGTATTATATTATAAAGCCTTAAATGTCCTATCGATGTTGGATTTTATAATGTAATATTGTTTGAATTTGTATAATTATTGAGGAAATATTATAGCATAACTACGTTGAATATGCAATTTTTTTATAAATTTATAATGAATTTCATAAATTGTTATTTCCTCAAATTTCTATTGCCTATACAATTTATTATTGTGAAAATAGTGAGTGAGACCAATTATAAGGACTATGTTGAATTGAAAGTGTCTAGACTAAATTACTAATATCATATTTGGTAATCACCAAATTTCATATTTGACATGGAGAGAGAAAAAGCTGAAGATAGATGATGATTCTACTCCTGCACAAGACTTTTTTTTTTTTTTTTTTATGAAAAGTGGACACACTTTAATAAAATGTACTTGATGGTTGTGATGAACACTAAACATTGTAAGATATTAAAAAAACTAAAAAAGCAATTAACTTGATCTTTTGTACTATGTTATAAAACATCAATTTAAATCCGTACACATAATAATAATAATAATAATAATAATAATAATAATATGTGACACAAATTGGGAATTTATTATAGTAAAAACCCTTTAAGAAAGTTTACTCTTCACAAAACCTAGTCTAGTAAAGAAAGGGAGAGAAACTAAATTATATCCTCAATAGGATTGTTATAGCTTTGTCTATAATATAAATAGAAATTTACTTTGTTATAATCCTACTAAATCAATTGAACCATCATTATTATTTTAATCATAAAATTCATATTATTAAAGTCTACTAATGATTTAAGTATCATTATAAATCTAATATTTAATCATTTAATTAATTAATTAATTATCATAATATTTATTTAATTTAATAATATATAATTAATTAAATTATGATAATACTGGTAGGAAATTCTAACTTAAATCGTGTAAAATTCTAATGGACGTTAATTTATCAAATTTTTTTTATGACTTGATAATTGTTATTGGCTAACAAGGACCGGACAGGGAGTAATATAAAAAAAAGGCGTTTGCAAGTACTGTGACTTAATACGGCATTTCCTTTATCTTTTCTTTTTTCAACTTAACACAGCATTTCACTTCAATATGCAGTCCATGGACATACATTATATGCACTTCAGAACATGACATGTAACAAACCACTCTCTCTCTCCCTCCAAACAAGCGGCTAGAAAAAGAAAAAATATTCCGACAGCCCCAGATTGCTTTTACGGTCAACACAGGATTGCGTCGTTTTCCAATGGCCTCTTGCCCCTGTCGGTGGATTCTCTATGGCCCCACTTTTTTTTTCTGAATGGTGTCTTCGTAGATGATTTTTTTTTAATGATAATATTTAATTTTATTGTAATTATATTATTTAATTTTTTAATAATAATATTTAATTTACGAACAAAGTTATTCGTAATAACTAAAATATACAATTTGTTCCTATGTTTGGCTCCTAGAGCATGCAACTTTTTTGGGTTTAACATAAAGTATTTAGCCCAACCATACGAACACTCTATGCTTAGTGAGTCTATTGGATTAAACTTCAATTTATTCATGTGTTGTATCCGCGCCCACCCCCCCCACCCCCACCCCCCCCCCCCCCCACACCACCACAAAACACAACAAAAAAACAAACAAAACAAACA
>JANHAO010023161.1:0-11986 GCA_026873985.1 Saraca asoca
CTAATTGGTTTAACTATTATGCCTGCATAAAGATAATATGCATGATCAACTTATTATCTAATCTTAGGTAGATAATTGAGGAACCGAAAGGTGAAAATTATTGTCAGAAACATAATAGTTAAATAGGAGAATCTTGATCACGAAAGTAGATAGGAATCTCTTAGGACCAAACTGGTTAGCAAAGAACTTAATAGGCCAAAGTTTAATTTAATCTATGAAAGTAGGTATTAGATTGAATTAGGTACGATTATTAGACCTCGAAAGAGGCTATTAACTAATGAAGGTCAAACCAGCCCCAATTGTCAAAATAATTATAATAAGGAAATTTTAGGTTATTTATCAAGAATCATAGGTGAGGTGAAACCTCAATCCTAGGCTTTTCTTATTTAATTTACTTATTACTTTTATACTTGATTATTCTTTCTCTTGGCTATTTCTATTTGATTTAGGAAATTCTAACTGCAATCTTTTGGTAAGTTGAACAAGGATCTCTATGGGATTCAACCCAAATTCGTCGGTCTCTACTACAGCTACGCCATGTGCTTGCAAAAAACATACACATTCGCTGTAGCGAGGTGAAAAGCATTCACTATTGTGAGTGCTGTAATGAGGTTAAAACCATTCACTGTAGTGAGTGCTGTAGTGAGGTGAAAACCATTCACTGTAGCAAGATTGTAAGGTAATGCTATAGCAAGGTGAAAACCATTCGTTGTAGCGAGGTGAAAACCATTCGTTGTAGCGAGGTGAAAACCATTCATTGTAGCAAGATTGTAAGATAACACTGTAGTGAGGTGAAAACCATTTACTGTAGCAAGATTGTAAGGTAACTCTGTAGCGAGGTGAAAACCATTCGCTGTAGTAGAGAAGTGAAAACCATTCACTCTAGCGACGATGGAATGAAAACCCTTTGTCTAGAAAATGCTTGGCCAATCGACGATTTACATTGATTCAACGTATGACAATCGGTACAACTAGACACCATTGATAATAGATAAATATTGTAGGATCAAAATATAGTCCAGATGGAAGGCCCAAGCTCTTGGGTGATGACTCACTGAGCCTACTGGGCGCACTGTCTTGATGATCTTACCACATAATCCTATAGTTGGCTTATTCTAATGAGGTCTTCGATGGCGTCTTTTAGTGTCCGACATTCTGAGGTGGTGTGTCCAACCTCATTGTGATAAGCACAAAATCTGCTTTGGTCCTTGGACTTGGCAAGCACCCTCGTTGGTCTTGGTGTTTTGAAATCCTCATCATGCCTTTCTGCAGCAAATAGATACTATAGCTTTTGAAGCAGCCTTCAGGTCACTGAGGTTTCTTTCCCTTTGCAAGATAAGGAGCGGGGTTGTTGTAACTCTCGCTACCCCTCTTCTTGCTCATAATAGGACCATTGTTGCCTATTTTGTGCTTGGGTTCCCTTATTTTGAAGTTTTCTTCCCCCTTATTTGTTTAGTTGCTCGATCATAAAATTCAGTGAGGTCTTGAGCGGGAGACTTACAGAGGCTTCTATATAGTTTGTCATCTTTGTGAAGTTGCTGGAGCTATGTCACAAGCTCTTCTTGTCTCTGCATGCTCTGAGTTTGGGCCTGCGCCAGTGCTTTGATGATTTTCACCAATTCTCTTACCGTGCTTTCAAGCGCCGGATGAGGTTGGCCAAGCATTTGTGCCTCTTGAGTTTCAGGAGCAGTAGTAGACTATTAGTAGGCCCCCATAATGGGAGTATCCATCAGTTGGAGAACTAGAGTGGTTGAGCTCTGAGTTGTTCTTCCTCTGGCCATCATTAACCTATGATGGAGACTTCAGAGAATAGATGGATCTCCACAGATGGTGCCAAAATGTTGATTGTGAAATTTGGTTTGTACAGAGGACCCAAATCTCAGCCAATGGAAGTGAGTTCTGGGATCCAGCACTGCATCTGAAGTGAGGGAGGAGATGGACTGAGAGGAAGAAGGGATGAAGAGGCAGCGAGTTTTAACGTGGTTCGGCTAAATCTAGGCAGCACCAGACCCTACATCCTCGGCAGAGATTGTTATTATATTGAGAAGATATTTTAGAAGAGTTTCTGCTTACAAGGCTTGGCCTCCTCCTCCTTTCATTTCTAACAATGCATTCCTATTTATAGAGCAAGGAGGAGTTGCATGCATTAATTACAGGCTATAGTTATGTTACATCAAGACATAAATGTAAAAGACAAAAAAAGGCTACAATTTGGCTACTGAAGAATATAGGCTGTGGGGTGGGCCCCCTTGGTCGGCTATGGACTAGTGTCTGTCTGTGCCTGCTATATGACATTGTTGTGCCAAGCGAAGTGCTGGGCGTCCCAAGTGAGAGTTCCTAGCTTGAGGGCTTTGTGGGAACTGTTGTAGCGAGCTTGGTACTGCTGTAGCAAGGTAGCGAGCTTGAGCAAGGGTGCTCGACTGCTTGACGAGCCGGCCTTTGTGATTTCCTCATTGGGTCACTGGGATTACTTCGCTTTGTTGCTTTCTGTCAGGAGAAGCAAAGCTCAGTGGATGTTTGGCGTGCTCGGGCCTATGAGCTTTTGAGGCTATTTTTGCATACAACATAACCAAAATCTGATGTCAAGATTTTTGGTACTGTCTGTGGGGATCTCACCTATTCTATTTTGTTTCTCACCGAAATGACCTAGGGAAGAGCCACCAGAGCTTCAAATGCACAACCCCATCCTCGAAATGGTCATGTCTTGACAATGGACTTGTCCACTACTCCCATTGTCAGAGCAACTTCTGGTGTCCCTTCTGCCAGCTCAGTACAATCAGTTCCCACTGCTAACAGCGCTAACAGACCATAAACATGGCTTTAGCATCAGTAGAAACTTGAACATATGTTGGGAGAGCTAGCAAAAACAATCACGATATTAATGCAAGCACAAACCTAGAATGTGTAAGGGCGGGCTAAAATCGTCATACCTGAAGTTGAGCACTCTGGAGAAACTGATTAGGAGCAAACCTCAAATCACCGTTCACACGGTCGAAAAAGTGGACCAAAACACCAAGTCTCTAGCCAAAGATCGGGGGGCATAGATGTTTTGGTGGAAGGTCTCCTTCAAAGAGTCAAGCGTTTGGAAGAGCACCCTTAGGCTCAAAATGACCAAGGTCACTCTAGGGGGAGAACCCCATTTTTGAGAGAAATCGTGGAGGAACCCCTACTGTGCAAGCTCAAAGTCTCAGCCATTCTGCTATATGATGGAGACAGCGACCCGCACAACCATTTAGACCTGTTCAACATCCAGATGGATCTACAAGCTTGCAACCCCTTAGTTAGGTGTCGCATGTTCCCTGCCACTTTGGGTGAAGTTCCTTGAGTGTGGTCCTAGAACCTCCCAGCTCGTAGCATCAGCAGCTAGGAGGAATGCCAAGAGAAGTTTGTTGATCAATACCGAGTGCTAAGGAAGCAGCTTGTGCCCCCATGCCACCTTGCCACGGTCTTCTAGGGTAAACACAAAACACTGAAAGACTACATCACCCACTTCAAGCACGAGGTCAACAATGTCAAGAAGCCCTCAAATAAGGCTATCTTGACTGCCGTCTCAATGGGACTCTGCAGAGATGGAAAGTTGTTCAAAAGTTTGTACAAATCCCCAGTCAGCAACCTGGGTGAGTTCCTTGAGCGGGCCACAAAACAAATCAGATGGGATGAGACTTTTGATCCATAGAGAACTGAAGCAAGTAACTCAGCTCAAAACAGGAAGAGGAGTAATCATGGGAACGTGAATGACAACCTCGAGTGCTAGCTCACTAAGAAGAGCAAGGATGAATGGCCCTTATTTTCAGGTCATCATAGCACCTACAACATTTTGTCAGACGCTCAGGACAAGATTTTTGCAATAGAAAGTGACAAAGAGGATTTTTGAAAGCCTTCAACCTTGAAGACTCCCAACAAGTCCAGACTCAACTGAGGGAAGTTCTATGCATACCACAACGAGTTCGGGCATGTTACCTCAGAGTGCTGGGCACTAAGAGATGCTATAGAGGATGTCATCAAAAGAGGTCATTTGCATGACTATATTATGCGGCCTTCCAAGCAACGGCTTGGACCATCTCAATAGGACCTTAAGCAAAAGTGGTCTCCTACTATTAAGACTATCTTTTAACCCTTTAAACATTTGTAATCTTTGTAAATTATGTAAAATTTTGAATGCCACTACTGATTTTAAATTTTCTTCAAATAGGTGATTTGCCTAACTGGCACCCTTTTATTTGGGCACAAGATCGCCCCGGCCACAAGATCGACTACCCTTTTATTTGGGCATAAGATCACTCATTTGTTAATTTCACAGCTTTCATGCGAACCTATCTATTTGGCGACAAGATCGGCTCAAGCATGAGATCTCTTACCTGTTAATTTCACAGCTCTCATGTGAACTTATCTATTTGGCCACGAGATCGGCCTGAGCACGAGATTGCTCACTTGTTAATTTTGTAGCTCTCATGTGAACTCTATTATTTGACAGCTTTAATGTGAACTTATCTTATTATTCTATGATTTCCATACTAACTTGTCTATTTATTTGGCCATAAGATCAGCTCGAGCATGAGATCGCTCTAATTTGTAACTCATGCTATTTTCTAATTATGTGTAGGTCACACAGATTGTCTAAATCAAAATGTTTATATGAGAAACAAACAACAAACAAAAATTACAGAAAGAAGTTGAAGCTTTATTCATTAAAAGACCTCAACAAGGTAGATATACATCAAAAAGCTCTGAATATAGGCTGACTAAAACACAAAAGGGAAAACCTATGACTAAAGAGAGACCAACCATAAAGGGTCATACTCTTTCTAACTATAGCTCGTGCGCCACTAAGGCCTTCAAATTTCCATTCCAATGCACAATTAGCGACAACACTACAGCTCCTCATTCCCTCAACCACTTGTTCCTGATGAAGGAAGCAAATTAGAAAGCGTCAGGAGCTTGGTCGGTCAAATAATTGCCTCATGACGGAGTTAAAAGGACGCAATCTAAGATCCATATGAGATCTCTCCATGTTAGCAGAGAAGCCAAGTCTTCCAAACTCTTTATGCAGTAGGCCATACACGCCTCTATGGAAGGCCAGAATGCTGAAAATGGTGGTGGTTTATCAGAAAACTCCATGATTTGCTCAATGCAGTGATAGAAGGGATTGCCTTTCCTTTATATAGAGCCAGGGCTGGCTCCATTGAAGGATCTAGATTCATCCCCCCAACTGCCAACATTTATGGCATCGAAAAGAGCTAAGTTTGACTCAATAATAACTGCCAAACAAGTGCCATGAGAGACATGGCCTAGCACACATGAAACAACAGTATCAGGAAAAGCCTTTGATTGATTAGAAATCAAAAAGTCTTAACTCCTAGCCCACAGTGCAAGTTGAGAGTTAGGGGCTTATGTTATTCTTCTCGGATGGACAAGCGAGAAGCCCAAAAGTGACAAAAGGATCACTCAAAAGAACTGTCCAGATCACTACACCTTCAATCTATGTCACAAGTGCGACCCCTCAGTTCAAACTTGTGCCTGACAAAGCGAGTTTGACATCTCCTTCTTGATGATGTGCACGACCCCAGATTCTGCGATCCAGTAAATATAATGCCACTAGCGACATGGGGCTCGTCAAACAAAAGACCAAGTCATACCCTACCCCAATGGACAAATGGGACCTACCTGTAGAAGATAACCTATAATAGCCGAAAAAGATATTCAGTCTGTATATTCTATCTTGTACATTAAATGTTGATGTAAGATATTTACTGCATATGTAATTACTATTATAACCTCATCTCCTCTATAAATATGAGGAAGAGGCCATCTACAAAGTGAGAGAGAGAGATGATCTATGCTAAAACTCTACTAAAGCAGAGACTAAATATTGTAACTTTGTAGAAATACCATCACAAGAACATGCAACCATGGACGTAGGGTCCATACTCGGAGTTGGCCGAACGACGTTAAAACCTCATGTCTCCTTCCTACTCTTCCCTTCTTTTCTATGTATTTTTGTTGATTTATTACATTTGGACCAACCAAAGGTCAGAGATACATAAGAATCCCCTCGTTGGTCAAAGTTTGGATCATGACCAAAATCTGACATCAATAGTACTAAAACAAAAATTTTCAAATTTTTGTTGTAGCCGTATCACAATTTTTTCTTTTCTAGTGGACTAATGTGAGTACGTTATAGCTTGGTAGAGGCCAAAGTGCGATTTTCTCCATTTTATTTTCTTTTTCTCATTATAATGCTGCCCCCAGGTCTTGTCTCCATTTTTCTGGAAATCTCTTGAAGCTCTTTCCCTCTACTTTCCTTTTCCTCTTCGTATGGGTGCTATTCTATTTTTGTCTGGTCATTTCCACCATTCCTCTTCTTCATTTTCTTCTTTTGGTTTGATTTGCTTTGCTATCTCTCTTTCTTTTCTAGCCAAGCCATCATAGTAGCTCGTGTCAAAAATTTCTTGATCCATTGATGATCAACTACTACAGACTTCACCATGAGCTCATTGTTAGAAGAGGGAGGAGGTCGAAAACTTGTATACTGAAGCTCTGTAAAACTTTCTTCTTAAATATCAATAAAATCTCCACCATGGACGTAGGGTCCGGTGCCGTCTGGATTTAGCTGAACGACGTTAAAAATACTACCTCTAACACATGTTCCTTGCTCTCCCTTTCCCTCCTCATGCTTCAGAAGCAGTATAGGATCCTAGAACTCACCCTCGTTGGCTGGATTTTGGGATTCTCCATATGAACCAAATTTTGACATCTACATCTTTGGCGCTATCTGTGGGGATCCATTTGCTCTCTGACATCCCCATTGTAGCTTAACAATGGCAAGAGGAAGAACCACTCAGAGCACAATCATTCCAACCCTCCAAACGATGGACACTCGCATCGTGGGGGCTCGACAATAGTCTATTGTTGCTCCTGAGACTCAAGAGGTGCAAATGCCCGATCAGTCCCATCCGGTGCCCAAAAGCATGATATGAGAGCTGGCTGAAACTATCAAGACATTGGTGTAAGGTCAGGCTCAGAGCATGCAAAGATAGGCAGAAATCATGGCACAACTCCAGTAGCTTCATAAAGAGGCTCAGAGGGAAACTCACAAAGATCGTGACAGTCAACAATTGGGGGGCTCGCAACGAGCAAGGAGCTCTACCCCTCAGTCTGAGACACAGAACTAGACAATGGAGGATATCCTCCATAGGCTTGAACGGCTAGAAGAGCATCTGCAACCTCAAAGGCACCAGCCTCGCTATGAGGAAAGCTCTCCATTTTCTGTCGAGATCGAGATGCGACCTCTCCCACAGAAGCTTAAAGTGCCCATGATCTTGTTATACGACGAGAACAGCGACCCAAGTGACCACCTAGATGTGTTCAATACCCAGATGGACCTCTAGACAACTGACCCCCTAATGAAGTGCCACATCTTCCCAGCCACATTAGGGGGAACATCTCGAGCATGATTCAAGTCCCTCCCAGCTCATGGCATCAATAGTTGGGAAGAGTGCCAAGGAAATTTGTTGACCAGTACCGGGCACTAAAGAAACAACTTGCGCCCCCTTGCCATCTCGCGATGATCTTCCAATGTAAGGGTGAGCTACTCAAAGACTACATAGCTCAATTCAGGCACGAAGCCAACTTGGTGGATAATCCTTCTGAGGAAAGTATCTTAATGGCAATCTCAGTGGGACTTCGCAAAGATGGCAAGCTGTACAAAAGCCCCTACAAGTCCCCAGCTCAAGACCTTGTTGAATTCTACGATCGAGTTACCAAACAAATAAGATGGGAGGAAACATTTAGAATGGAGGATCCCAGGCACAGAGCAAACCCCAGTGGTCCCACCATGAGCAAAAGGAGAAGTAATGAGAGTCATGACGACCCTACTCCCTGTTTCGCAAAGAAGACAAAGCTTAAGTGACCCGGAGGCCTCTTCAAAAACTACAGCATCTTGTCTGATACACAGGATAAAATTTTTGCCACAGAAAAGAACAATGAGGACTTTGGAAGGCCCAGATCGATGAGAGCCACCACCAAGTCTAGAAATCTAAGCCGATTCTGCATTTACCACAATGAAGTTGGACACTCCACCTCAGAGTGTTGGGCACTGAGAGACACCATTAAAGACCTCATCAGAAGAGGCCGATTGCAGGACTACATGGTAAGATCGCTGGGGCAGCATGCTCAACAGGCTCAGTGAGTTACCACCCAGGAGCCTGAGCCCTCCATCATAACCATATTCTATCCCTGTAACGCCTATTTACCATCAAAACGCGATAAGTTGTATCAATTATTGTATGTTGAATCAATGTAAGTTGCTGATTGGCCAAGCATTGTCTAGACATAGAGTCTTCTCTCTGCCATTGCAAGGATTCATCCAAGGGTGAGATAGCGCAAGGCCTACCCCGTCGATGCATCCAGAGCAAGCCACATCTTATAATTGCAATCGGGGGTGCAAATTCCCCAACCACAGAGCAACGAGCTCGCTATGGAACTCACGTGCGGCCTCGTTATGCAACAAGCCATCATCTTAACAAACACGGAATCTGTCCGATGGTGAGACAGCCTAGAGCCTACCTCACATCCGAGGGTGAGATGGCCCCAAAGCCTACCTCGCGTCTGAGGGTGAGAGAGCTAAAAGCCTACCTTGTGATAGCAATAATGCAACCTATCTGAGGGTGAGACGACCTAGAGCCTACTTCGTGTCGGAGGGTGAAACAGCCCTAGAGCCTACCTCACATTTGAGGGTGAGATGACCCAGAGCCTACCTAGGGATAGTAGCAACAAAAACCTATCCGGGGGTAGGAAAACTCCAGAGCCTACCTTGCATCCAAGGGTGAGACGACCAACAAAGCCTACCTCGACAACATTTTCAAACTAAATAATAGATGACCAGCTTGCCACATAGCAGGAATGCCAGAGTGAACTCATCATAGCTCTCTTATGATGCATGCATTCATAGCTAGCATATAGCTAGAAAATCATGGTTCACACACCTGATTCTCATCAGTCCCAGCTCGCATGCACACTAACTCACTAGGTAAAAGCAACCAGAAAAAGGGCAGAAAACTGAAACACAACTGATCGGCCAAAGAAAACATTTCATTAATCATCAAAAATGTACATACAACGATGCACAAAGCATCTATTACAATTTTCAAAAGTTACAATAAAGAGCCTCTAAGAGGCAAGATTACATTAGATGAAGAAGAAATATATAAACAAAGACAAGAAGCCTACAAGCCCAATACTACCATTCCTGCAAGAAGAGCAAAAGGCCGGTCACTCATCAGTGAGCTCTCGCCTGCAGGAAGGATAGTGACCTCTAGCTACTCCTACTTATTTCCCTCCGGCATGTCCACCAGAGCCAGACCTAAAGCAAATCAAAAAATTGTAAAAAGCTGGCTGGCCAAGCAATAGCCCATAAGCGACATCGAGAAGAGATGATTCAAGATCAGCACAAGATGCCCCAGGAGCCCGCTAGACGGATCCTATGATGGAGCCACGTGCAACAGGCTTTCCATGGCTCCCAACGTTTTGCAATAGGCCATCCATGTCTCAACGACCTTCATTGAAAGCCAAGACACCAAAATGCAGAGGGCATATCAGTCTCCTCCATTTAGCTTCTCTTAAATGAAAGAAGGAATCACCCAGGCTATAAAAAGACCCGCTTAGCCATTTGAAGAATCTAGAAGACATTTGATTGATCTTCATCCAACATCTAAAAATGAGTGATGATGCCATGCCAATAGCCAAAAATGGCAAACAGAAGAAAGCATGGCCTAGAGCAAAATGAAAAGACATCTGATATGACAAATCGGTTAAGCAATGACACTAACTGGAGATACAAATCAAGCCTTGGAAAACTGATAACTCCCGATCTGCAAAGCAAATCGAGAGTTGGGGGCTTATGTTATGGGTAAAAAACTCTCAAAAAAACACAACAGACCTAAGCCCCACCAGAGGTAGAATCACCTAGATCGCTAAAGACGCCCAATAAATACCACCCCGCTCACTGCTAGATCACGGTATAGCAAGGCAATTACAAGATCAGCTCGCTAAGCAGCCAGCCACCCTATTTGAGCTCGCTACCTCACTGCAATAGCATCGTGCTTGCTACAGTGACCTTCCATAGCAACCCCAAGCTAAGAATCCCTGCTCGGGATGATGAGCACCTCACGTGATAAAATAACCCAGTGCAGCAGACATATATGCCAGTCTCCAACTGACTAGAGGGGCCCACCCCACAGCCTATATCCTATAACAGTTGGGTTATAGTCTTTTACTATCTTTTCCATTTTATATCTTGATGTAACACAACTATAGCTTGTAATTAATGCACATAACCCTTCCTTCCTCTATAAATAGGATTACATTGTTAGAAGAGGGAGGAGGTCGGAAGCTTGTATACCAAAGCTCTGTAAAACTTTCTTCTCAAATATCAATAAAATCTCCACTGTGGACGTAGGGTCCAGTGACATTCAGATTTAGTCGAGCCACGTTAAAAATACTACCTCTGACACACACTCCTCGCTCTCCCTTTCCCTCCTCATGCTTTAGACGCAGTATAGGATCCCAAAACTCACCCTTGTTGGTCAGATTTTGGGACTCTCCATATGAATCAAATTCCTACGTCAACACAATCTATGATAACCATCTTAATATATATGTGTATACTAATATTATATTACTTGAATTAGGCCTTATTTTCCATGCCAAATTTTGAAAAATAAGTCCAACTCTTCACTTTACACCTAGAATTTGACTCTTCCCTTCCCCCTTGTGTTGCAACCATTGCTAGACTTAATAATCAATCATAGTTAGACTTAATAATCTATTTTGTTAGTTTTACAATACAAAGAAGAAAGAATTTCTATGTCCATTAGCATTCAAAATGGTCTGACTGAAAGTGCCACAATGTACTAAACCATCCCACGAAATATGTGTCATATTAGTATCATGTATATTCCTTCTTCAATTTAACATGATGCTTGAATGTAAATTGTTTAGGAGTTCTATGCTTCTTGTTTTAGCATCCACTTAGTATTTAACTCATCAGCATTCTAGTCTACCTTAAATTTACTATTTATTATGGAAGGTGGGATTTGTTTTTATGGTAGTGGCAAGTATGCATATAGTTTTTATGTCATGCATTTTTCTTAACTAGAAGAGGTCATGATACACAGGACACTTATTTCTAGGTATAAGCTCTAGAAACCATATATTAGGGTAGTTATGGAGTGTGACATGAAAGCAACCAGTGAAGGCATTAAAAACAAAGTTGAAGTCTAGGAAGCTAGCTTGCAGCAGATGAAAGCTTGCTTCATTGATGTATGTCTTGTTTTTTTCACTCATATACCTTGATTTGTTATTCAGGAATCTATAGTCTCTTAGAGTTCATTCGAATCTTGAATTTTCCAAGACTCTTACTTAAAGATATCTTTTTTGACATTAGGATGGCAAACATATAGATGGAGAATGTATTTGGATGGTTATAATACAGTGGTAGGTTGCTTGGCCCTATTAGAACTACACTTGAAGGCAGTAAGAATTGCTTATATATATCATACATCTTTTCTACTTTGAGATATATACCTTTGTAGAGAAACAGGAGCATAAGAAAAAATACTAATTGATTAAATCTAAATAGGGGTACATGTATATATATTAGACAGGTCTTGTTGACTATATCCTGATTGGGCCTTAAGCTAACTAGGCTATTTACATAAGATAAACTAACTATGATATAAAACATATTTACATAATCTAACACTCCCCCTTAACCTAGAGTATATAGATTATCTATGGTAAGCTTGTTACAAATAAATCCAATACGAGAACTTCTAAGGAATTTAGTAAGAATATTAGCTAGCTAGTCATTAAAGTTGACATGGCTAGTGATAATACAATTGGATAGTACATTCTCTCGAATAAAATGATAATAGATTTCTATGTGTTTGACCATCTCATGAAAAAGTGGGTTGGAGGCAATATGAAG
>JANHAO010023162.1:0-11975 GCA_026873985.1 Saraca asoca
AGCTATCAGCTATCAGCTTTCAGCTAAAATTTAGCTTATAAGCTTTCAGCTAGCTTATCAGCTAGTTTTACCAAACACACCCTTAGCCAGTTAAGCTGTGGGCTCGCTGAGGTACGGAGGCACTAAAAAATACTCGCTATGCCAGCGCGGCTTCGTGCCCACTGAGGTGTGGAGGCACTAAAAAACACTGGCTGTGCCAGCACGACTTCGTGCCCACTAAGGTACGAAGACACTAAAAAACACTCGACATTAGCGTGACTCTCGCTAAAGTGTAAATAATTGACGAATCAATTATTTGCCTAGGGCATAGAATCTCGCAACTCCCATGCGACCTCTCTCTTTCACTTGCAACAAGTTGAGCGCTCGAAAAAGTAAAATGTAGCCGATTAGCCTAAAAAAGAAATTTTATTTATCATCAGAAGTGTACATGCAGCGATGCACGAAGCATCTGTTATAGCATTCAAAGAAAAAGAAAAGCTTATATAGTAAAAGACCTCATCCAAGCAAGGAAAAATTGCATCAAAAGAAAAAGTGTAGAAATAACAATGAAAAGTTCGACGACCTGGCATGACCATTCTTGCAAGGAGAGCAGGATGCCAATCACCGAGTTCGTGCCAGTGGAAAGAGCAGTGGCCCCAAAGCTTCTTCTACTTATATTCCTCCGGCACGTCCCCCTGAGCCAAACCCAGAGCGAGCCAAAAAGTTGTAGGAGCTGATTGGCCAGGGTGCTGCATCACAAGCAATAGCTAGAGGAGGTGGCTCGAAGTCAGCACAAGATCCCCCAGGAACCTGCTAGGCGGATCCTATGACAAAGCCACGTGCAACAGGTTATCCATGTCTCCCAACACCCTGCAACAGGTCATCCATGTCTCAGCAAGCTTTATCGGAAGCCAAGATACCAAAACGCAGAGGGCTCTTCAATCTCCTTCATTGAGCTTTTCTAAGACGAAAGGGAAGAATGCCCCTTGTTCAGCCCTTTGAAGAATCCAGAAGACATCTGTCCTGATCTTCATCCAATGGCCCAAAACGAGCAACAATGCCACGCCAATGGCCAAAAATGACAAACAGGAGAAAGCATGGCCTAAAGTAGAATGAAAAGACATCTGACATGACACTTTAATTAAGGAAGGACACTGACTGAAGATACGAATCAGGCCTCAGAAACTTGCAACTCCCGGTCCATAAAACAAATCGAGAGTTAGGGGGCTTATGTTATATACAAAAATGGCCTTGAGAACTCGTGGCCCCTGGCACGCCAGAGGCACTCAGCGAGCTTCACTTCACCCATCAGAAAATGGCACAGTGAAGTTATGCCAGCACCGTCCTGCGACCACCCCACGAAACTGCCCTCGCCTTGCAAGGGCAGTAGCGATCCAGCGAGAAGTTCATAAGACTCGCCCGCCAAGCCGCCAAGCACCACACTAGAGCCTGCTATATCGCTACAGCGATTCCAATGATGCCCTTAAGCCAAGGATTCTCGCTCGGGATGCCCAGCGCCTCGCTTGGTGCAACGATACCAAGCAGCAGACATAGCCAGACACAGGTCTACAGCCGACCGAGGGGGCCCACTCTGTAGTCTACATTCTATAGTAGCCGAATTGTAGTCTCTTTATTGTCTTTTCCATTTATAGCTTGATGAAACACAACTGTAGCTTACAATTAATGCATGTAATGTCTCCTTCCTCTATAAATAGGATTGCCTTGTTAGAAGAAGAGGGGACCGAAAAACCCTGTTAGCAGAAGCCCTGCTAAACTCTTTACATCAATAAAATCTCTGTCGTGGACGTAGGGTCTGGTGCCATCCGAATTTAGTCGAACCATGTTAAACCCCGTGTCTTCTTCCCAACTCTTCCCTTCATCCTTCTCTATTATGCTGTTCTATTATACCTGAATCAGATACAGGCTTGAGATCCCAAAGAATCCCCTTGTTGGCTGGAGTTTGGAGCATAACTAAAATTCAACGTTAACAATAGTAATCTAGGCAGTCTTGTACATTTAATGTTTGATGTAATAGATGTACAGTGTATTTAGTTTCATTTGTACCCCTTCATGCTTCTATAAATGGGGGCTGAAACCTTTGTATAGGAAGAAAGAAAAGATTAGCAGAAACTCTGCTAAACTAAAGACCATAGCCAAAGATATGTAAAAACTCCTTCAAAATAAAAAAACATCTCCGTGGATGTAGGGTCCGATCCTATCCAGATTTAGCCAAACCACATTAGACCTTCGTGCTTCAATCTTTCTCCTTCTTCCTTTTCCCCTTGTCTCTTGTCATTCATCGGCCCAATAACCAGGAAATAGCTTGAGTCCCGAAAGAACCCCTTTCCGTTGGTCGGATTTAGGTGTAACTGAAATCCACCGTCAACAAGTCTAAATGTCTTCATTTATTCAAAACAACTATTCCCTAAAAAAATTAGCAATAATAGTATAAAACACATGAATAAAATTCTAGCTAGATAATAGTATAAATCCATCTGTGTACTAGTTGATCTTTTGTCTTCTGTTTAATCCTTTATGCAGCTATGATGGCCAAAAGGAGAGCCACAAGAGCTTCAGACACTCAAGTTAACCTGCCAGAGGGTCACGTGTCTTCGATGGATTCTTCAACAGGTTTTGCTATAGGTGCCACTACCATTCCTCCCCCAGCCAGCTCTTTTCAACTTGCTGTTGTTGAAAATGGGAGTGAAGGAATTCAAGTCTGGCTTCAACGCTAGGAGAAGCTAAAAAATATGATGGGATAGCTTACCAGAGCGGTCACTACGTTAGCACAAAGCCAGGCTCAGGGCTTGCGAAGATAGGCTAAAGTCGTCATACCAGGAAATGATCACCAAAAGCTCCAAGGTAGATGTTCAAGAAAAGCTGGTGAAGAGCACATTGCAGGTCGCTACAGTCGCGACCAGGAGAATCAACGGTCTCTGGTGCGAGACCCATTCATAGAAGAGTTGTTTCAGAGGGTGAATCAATTCGAAGAGCATCTTCGAACTCCGAATAACCAAGCTCACTATGAAGCGAGGTTGCCATTCACTGAAGAAGTTGAAGCGCAACCCCTTCCCCCAAAGTTTAAAGTCCCCTTAATTTAGCTTTATGATAGAGATAGAGACTCATACGATCATCTAGATGCATTTACTGTCCAGATGGATCTCATGATGATTAATGCCCTTGTGAAATGCCATGTCTTCCCAGCCACATTGGGCGGCTTGCCTCTGACATGGTTTAGAAGTCTTCCAGCTCGTAGCATAGATAACTAGGAAGAGTGTCAGAAGAAATTTGTTGACCAATATTAAGCATTGAAAAGACAACTCGCTCCACCTTGCCATCTCGCTACGATCTTCCAACAAAAAGAACAGTTATTGAAGGACTACATCTTTCAATTTAGACATGAGGTCAATAATGCAGAACATCCTTAAGAAGAAACCATTTTGGCAACGATCTCTATGGGACTCCGCAAAGATAGGAAGCTATACAAAAGCATATACAAGTCACCGGTGAAAGATCTTAGGGATTCTACGAGCGAGCTATGAGGCAAGTCAGATGGGATGAAACTTTTGGTTCAAAGAAGTTTGATACAAGCATTTCAGATCAAAATAAAATGAGGAGTAACCATAGAGAAGGAAAGGATGCCCTTGATCTTTAGATCATCAAGAGGTGCAGGGATGAACAACCTCAATACCAAGGTTGCCATCAAAGCTACAATGTTTTGTCTGACACTCAAGATAAGATATTCCTAGCAGAGCGAGACAGAGAAGATTTCAGAAAGCCTAAGTCTCAATGGACTCCCAATCGGCTTAAAAATACAGATAAATTCTATGCCTACCACAATGAGGTTAGGCATAACACCTCAGAATGTTAGGCATTGAAGGATGTGATAAAATACCTCATTAAAAGAGGCCGCCTGCAAGGTTATGTGGTGCAACCTGCAGACCAGCGATCTCAACATCCCCAACAAGATTCCAACCAAGAGTAAGGAGCTTCAGTTTGAATTATATATTGACAATATGCTTTAGTTTCTTTATTTACTTATTTGTTGTTTTTATCAAGTAGAACCTTGTTTTGCCAATTATAATGTATAAATCAGTTTGCCAGTGTAGCTGCATTCTCACTGAGGCACAGAGGTGCTCACAATACTCAAACGACTAGTGTAGTTACGTGCTTGCTGAGGTGTAGAGGTGTTCACAATACTTAATGACCAGCATAGCTGCATGCTCGCTAAGGCATGGAGGTGCTCACAATACTTGATGCCAACGTAGCTGTGTGCTCGCTGAGGCATAGAGGTGCTCACAACACTCAATGTTAGTATAGCTATGTGCCCACTAAGGCACGAAGGTGCTAAAATTAACCTGATTATTTGTCTAAGGCCACAAGATTATTATTACTCACAGCTCTCGTGTGACTTTTTAATTCACAGCTCACATGCAATCTCTCTGGATGAAGTTCATTACTCACTCAAGGCACAATAATGCCCAGATTCATTGAAAAGAAAACGACCAATTGGTCATCAAAATATTTCATTCAACTATCATACAACAACTCGTGCAAGTAGAACATTTAATACAACAATTCAAGAGTTGCAAAGGAAGTTCACTTCATAAAAATCTCATCCAATGGGACAAGTTAACATCAGAAGATCCAAAGTACAAGATCTAAAGGCAAAAAACCTAGAGCTATTATTTTTGCAAAAAAATAGAAAGCCAGCCATTGGGATACAAACTCCCACCAGTTGGAAGACCAGCAAGCCTGACTTCTCATGCTTATATCCCTCCTCAGCCAGTGACTCCTTTAGACCTAGAGAAATTCAAAAAATACCAGGAGTTTGGTTGGCAAGGCTAGAGCCCACGGCAAAACTGTGAGGAAATAATTCAAGATCCGCACAAGACTCCCCCGCAGCTAGCATAAAGAGCTATCCATGGGAGTCACATGCAGTAAGCTATTCACTCCTCTTAATCTTCTGTAGTAGGCCATACACGCTTCAAAAAGCTTTATTGGAAGCCATGATATTAAAGACATGGGGGCCTTAACTTTGACACCCATTGAAGCACTTGACTAAGAAATTCGAAGAGCTTCACAAGCATTATATAAACCAGTCGGGTCCGCTAAAAGACCCAAAGGGTAATTGGCTACCCATAAATTGGATGGTTTGAAAAGAATGGGATTGCCATGCTAACGGCAGAGAATCATGCTCACAAAGAAGTATGGTCTGGTTCAAGTGAAGTGAAGTTTGAAGTGACTACATGGAAATCTGAATACTAAAGACTTTGACTGCCAAAGAAGACCTGTCCAGAAAGAATTGCAACTCCCAGTCCACAAAGCAAACTGAGAGTTGGGGGGCTAATGTTGTAGGAGAAATTTGACACTGTAAAGTGGGCTAGTAGAAGCTGAAGTCCAAAAAAAAGAATGAGTTCGCCAGACCACATGGTCACTGCGTAAGGAACCTCAGTTCGTTAAAGATCCGAGCTCGCTAGCTGAACGAGCTCGAGGTCACGAACCAGTAGTCGCCTCAGCATACAAGCTCAAGCTCACTAGGACGAAGTCTTACCCAGCTAAAAGCCTACTAAGGTCGAGCATAAGGCCAACAGGCAACTTGCACTGTTATTTTGCAAAGTACAACCATTAGGCCCCACATGTAAAAAGCAGCCTGCAGAAGCCAGTTTACAGTACTCTAGGTACTCTTGTACATTTAATGTTTGTGTAATAGATGTACAATTTATTTAGTTTCATTTGTACCCCTCCATGCTTTTATAAATGGGGGGTTGGAACCTTTGTATAGGAAGAAAGAAAAGATTAGTAGAAACTTTGCTAAACTAAAGACCATAGCCAAAGCTCTGTAAAAACTCATTTAGAATAATAAAACATCTTAATGAACATAGAGTCTGGTGTCGTCCAGATTTAGCTGAACTGCATTAAACCTTCATGCTTCAACCTTTCTCCTTCTTCCTCTTCCTGCCATCTCTTTTCATTCACCGCCCTAACAACCAAGAAACAGCTTGGGTCCCTAAAGAACACTTTTCGTTGGTCGGATTTAGGTGTAACTGAAATCCACCGTAAACAAGTCTAAATGTCTTCATTTATTCAAAACAACTATTCCTTAAAAAATTAGCAATAATAGTATAAAACACATGAATAAAATTCTAGTTAGATACTTCTTATTTTTATTCATGCCATGTATTAATAAGCTTATTGTCGAAGAGTGAGATTGATACTTTTCTTGAACATTAACTATTATTACAGTGTGAAATCTTCTACCAACTAGTTGAAAACTATTCCTCAAACCTAATCCTCCAACAACTCCTTAGTGCCCTATACACCCTTTCTATATTATAGAATTTATTACTAGACATCCTACAATTAACATAACATCAAAAGCTCTATGTAATCCTCACTATTAATATGCAAATTCTCCTAATTAACAACTTAACCAAAATATTAAATGTAAAAGCTTAGTAAATGTTATTCTAACCTCATGAAGCTTGAGTCCACCTCTAATCTTTGAAGAAAACCACTGCCTTTTTCCTTTTTCTCATCTTTTTTCCTTTGCCTTCTACCAGTCAAAACTCATATATTTAGTGATACAACACTTATGCTTACTCAAAACCCATAAAGTTTAGTCTTGAAATCTTCAAAAATATCCCCCATAAAAGCCCTAAGAGAGGAGAACCCTTATCCCTTTCTTCCTATGTTTATTAAGCTATCTAAATGTCAAAATCTAGTGTCTTTAATTGACTTAAGACTCTGAAAACTTGGAATTTTGAGTTGAAATTTTTATGGTAGTTAGTTCACATCCACACAAAACTATTGTCAAATTTAGCCCAAAATTTGATCATTTGACCTATTGCCCCTTGAAACATTTTTTGACTTGGCCTAAAACTAGGTTATTACTTCTCAAATAGTAAGAGTTTCAGCATAAATTTTGCATATTCACTACACATGGCTTCCTCTACCTATTGCATGCATTATTTTGTCTAAAAGATCTTTTTTTTCCTTTATCACTACATCATCCTTAACTCGTTGTTCTGATTTTAAAAGCTCCAGGCCCTCTATTGGTTGATTACATCTCCATGATTTTTAAGGTTTTTAGAATCATAAGTTCCATTAAAATCAATAAGGAATTAGTAGAATAAATTCCACTTCTGTTGATGGGTTTTTCTCTTTTTAATGTGCAAATATATGTTTTGGAAGCTTTTCCTTCACTAAAAGGGAGTTAAAGACCATTCTTAAAGTTAACTTGTGTATTGTGAGTGATTTTTACTCTTCCTTGTATTCTTTTATGCTTGATGGCTGCTTATATAGATATATGAGTACATTTCTTATTATTTATATGGCCTACTTTGAGTTATAATGTTCATATGTGACTTAGACACATTTGCACCTTCTGGAGAACCACACTTGTGTTCTTGACTATATAAATGATGTTTGTGGATCATTGGAACCATCTTTGGTAACTTGATTTGGTGAGAAAAAGCTAATCCCTAACTTATAAAGTGTTTTGAGTATAAGGTGTTTCTTATGGCAGAGTGTTATTTTAATTTCTAATAAATCAAGAGCTTGATCTTATAATGAAAAGAAAAGTCTATTCTATGATAAAATATATGATTTGAGGACATTGAAAATATGGATATTCTTTTTGGAAGGCTTGGTTTCTATGCATAGGCTAAGCTTTAAATGATAATCTTTAATTATATTAAGGTCAATCAAGCTTATAACAATCTGAAAAGGCAATAGAAACCAACATGAGGTTAAATAGAATGTTTGGGAATCATAGACTATAGTTAAGCTTAAAGGAATTGTAAAGCCCCATGAATGATAAATAGTGGTTTCCCAATGGTTTAAAGTGTTTGAGCATGATTAAATGAATAAGAGAAGGTAGTAAACTTGCCTTGTGTACTTTTGAATAAAGGTTAAAGCCTAGATATGGTAGTGATGGTGGTAGATACTTATTAATACATAGATGGTCTAGAAAAAGTAAAACTTTGATCATGTAATAAAAATAATATTATTGTATATGCCATGATTTGACTCTTGATGTCTGTGATCAGTGTAAATACTGTCTAATCCGTACATCCACCACCATCTACTATCACAAATCTACCCTTTCCCCATCTAAAGCTACCTACTTATTTATTAAACTACATTAGATTTATGTTATACCTTAGATCCTTTTCCCATTGTAAATGTAGCTGTTTAATCTAATTTACTTCTTGTCAAAAGGTAGGCCTAGTTGTAATTAAGCAATGGGTGAAAATTATTGTATCAATATTATAATTTAATAAGTTTGGCACATTATTGGGCTCTCGGCCCCACTTTTCATAACATACCCAATATTACTACTAAGTCTTACCTTGTTACTATATACATGCAAAAGTAGGTCTAACCAGTTATATAAGTTTACCAATTGTATTCTACATAATTATAGCATAATTGTTCTTTTAATATTGTTAGCTATCCATTTTTTGTATTGGTCGACTTTGTTGGCATTAAAGTCCAACAAGAGTTACAATTGTTAACAAATATAATTGAAAACTTGCTTCACATGAATCAGACCACACAAATTTGACATATTTCTAAGATAACTTGGTTAAGAGGGCTGAAATTTGAGAAAAATCCTTCACAAAATAGTGATAATATCCAACTAAACCCAAAAAGCTATGAATTTTAGTCACTGAGGTGGGTCTAGGCCAATTTTGAACTACTTTCACTTTCTTGGGATCTATACAGATACCTTCCTTGGAAATCACATGTCTTAGAAAAGTCATAGTAGATAACTAAAACTCACACTTAGAAAATTTGGCATACAACAGATGTTTTTTGATAGTTTGCAAAACTATCTTAAGATTCTACTCATATGCTTGGTCACTATGGGAATACACCAAGATATTATCAATGAGCACAATCACAAATCGATCAAGGAAAGGCTGGAAAACCCTATTCATTAGATCCAAGAAAGCTATAGGAGTATTACTCAATTTAAAAGACATCATGAAAAGTAGTTTTTGGAATGTCTTCCTTTTATATTCATAGCTGATGATAGCTTGAGCACAAATTAATCTTAGAAAAGTATAGAGCACCTTGAAGTTGATCAAACAAGTCAACAATTCTCAACAAAGGATATTTATTTTTCATTGTGAATTTTATTTAACTGCTTGTAATCAATACACAATCTCAAAGTTCCATCCTTCTTCTTTACAAATAACACTGGAGCTCCCTATGATGAAGTGCTGGGCCGAATGAAACCTTTGTCCACTAATTCTTGCAATTGTACTTTCAGTTCTTTTAATTCAACTAGCACCATGTAATAAGATGGAAAGGAAATGGGGTCAGTACCTGGAGTAATGTCAATGCAAAACATAACTTCTTACTCTAGTGGTATTCTAGATAGCTTTTTAGAAAAAAAAAACATCTAAAAACTCTTGAACCACTGGTATATATTCTGCCTTTTTCTCTAATTGTTCATTGTCCTTGAAGTAGGCCAAATAAGCCTTACATCCTTCTCTAATAATTTTTCTAGCACTCAAAGTAGAAATAAGATTAACAGGAACATCACTCCTATCTCCTTAAAGCAAAATGGAATCTTTATTTGGTATATAAAAACTAACTAGTTTATTGTGACAATGTACACACACATGATGTGTGGATAACCAATCCATGCCCAGGATAACATCAAAATTAACCACATCTAACATAATCAAATCAGTAAGTAAAGTAGTTCCATGCATATAAATTCCATAAGAAGACATCATATCACAAGCAGTCAATGTTTGACCTAAAGCAGTAGATACTAACAACTTGATTCTAAAGGGAGTCAGGGTCTAGCAAGTCATAATGCAAGATAGGTAGAGATAAACGAGTGAGTTACATTCATATCAAATAACACATGAGCTGGAATAGAATCAGCTGATAAAGTACCTGTGGCTTCCACTTTGGGGGCCTGGGTGTCCTACTTAGTCAAAGCATATACTCTTGCGGTAGCTCCATGTCTACTACCATGACCTCTACCAAAAGATCCTCTACTTCCCCTTCTCCCACCAAACTTAGATGGTGTTGGCCTCGAAGATGCTGTAGATTAGGGCAAAATATTTTCTAATGCACCTATGGCCTTGTTGCCATTAGGTGGGGGTATTAGATAAGGATAGTCTCTCAGCATATGACCTATCTGACCATATCTAAAGCAAGCTCTAGTTTCCTATTTATAAAGCCCCAAATGCATTTGTCCACAAGTCTGACATGGTTTTGGTGCCTCAACTCTAATTGGAGTAGGGTAACTAGAGCGAGATCCTCTAGAAGGGTGACGACTCAAAGAAATGGCACTTATGGGTCTTCTACTCAAATTACTTCTACTAGGGTCTTGTGGTGGAAACTACACATTAGGCCTCCATGAAGGAGGTGCACTAGATGCCCCCCAAAACCTAAATAACATTGAAGTAATTGTCATTGAGGCCATCAACAAATTTCTTGGCCTTGTCCCTCTCAATAGGGATCATGTGCCTTGCAAATTTTAGATAAGTGAAGAAAATAGGCAATATACTTGAAGACTGTCAACCCTTTTTACTTGTGCTTATTAAATTCTTGCAATTTAGCATATTGTTACCTTTTAGGAAAGAATTGTTGTAGAAAATCTATATGGAATATTTCCCAGGTGTTTGCTATTCCCCCTAATAACCTATGACTCTCCCTGCCTAAGTACCAATCCCCAATGGATCCGTCAAGCTAAAATCCTACCAGCCTTATAGCAACATCTTTTGGGCACTCAAGGTCCAATCATAACCACTCAATTTGATCCAAAAATAGGAATGGATCCACCAAAGAGCCAATGCTTGAATAATGAGGAGGCTTGAGCTTTTGAAATTCTTGGAGGTAGTTTCTAATGTTCATAGGTGTTAGCCTTGCAGGAGGTGGAAGGGTGGTGGTAATTGTGTTTTTGGCCCTTCCTATCATTGTCTTTGAAGTCTTTATTTAATATAGTGTTACAGTCACACTCCCCAAGGGAATAATTAGACAATAAATGGAAAGAGCCTGAAGTAAAACTAGAAGAAGTTATGGGAGTCATAGAAGCAATTGTTGGAGGATTTATAGGAGAAAGAACTTCAAATAATGTTAGAAAGAGGCATCTATGATCAATGATGATTGTGGAAGGGAAAAGGCCAAAGCAAAAACTAGAGCCTACCATATTGTTCTCCAAGGAAGACTACATTTCACATTTGATTATGATCACAATGACCTAATGCTAATAACTATAACTATTTATACTATGTTGTGAAGAAAATTTTAGTTGCATTATAAAGCAAGGATTTGGTAATAAGTATTTTTCATTGTGAATGAAGTAGGCCTAAAGAGACTAGAAATAAACTACACATGCAACAATGGGACCCTTATTCTGAATACTAATTAGTTTATGACAAATCACTCTTATGACAAAAATAAACTACACATTTGAATTTATCTTTCACTTTTATTTCTTAATATGCTTAGAGGGTTGAAGACACCATCATCAAGTGTGAGATCAACTATGACTATCAAATAGTGTTGATGGTGGAATCCTATCAACCAAAAAAGCTTAATAAACCCCAAACTGCAATATGATGTGTGTGAAAGAGAGAGAGAGATGGAGAGGAAAATTTGAGAAGGAGACACCAAGAGTTTTTAACGTGATTCATCTAAAGTCCAATGACCCCTATGTCTATGGTGGTTTTATTTCTTTGTAAATTTGTAGTACAGTGACAGCATTTTGCTTGTATGATTTCCTCTATTTTGTAGAAAGTTTATTCCTCTCGGGGATCCTCCCTTTGTACAATAATCCCTACCCCTATTTATATTTGCTAGGGTGTGCAATCTTAACATTGCTAAAAAAAGGAAATAATAAATTAATTACAAGTTGATTCCTGCCAGTTGATGTCTGCAAGCACTACAAGAAAAATGCAATATTCCAACGGAATATTCCAACGGACTAAATCCGTTGGAATATTCCAACGGATTTTCCAACGGAA